>VXAU01000081.1:534681-579512 GCA_013399695.1 Formicarius rufipectus | reverse complement strand
TTTTTTTTTTTTTTTTTTTATCTACACTAACACCATATGAGCCAGAGAGACTGGCTGAAAGTGTAGAAGTATTCTCTGTCATTCTTAATGTTTGTGAAGTGTTTGCTCTATTTGTTTTTACTGTCTGTGTTGGACCCCTTGGTTCCCTGTCCCCTCTTTATTTCACCACTTATCTCTGGTGGAGGAACATCCTAAGGCAGAACTGGCACCAGCAGCATAGGCTGAATGTAAGGCTTTTCTTGTCCATCAGTGAAACAGGTGGATGGTCTCATTGGTTCAGCTCGTTCACCAAACTTCCCCTGTACTGGCTGGTCAGAGCAGCCTGTCAGGCTCCAGGAGCTGCAGTTCTCCATTCAACTCAAGAGAAATGAAACTTTTTCCATTTCCGTCTAAACACATCACATGGTGAGCAAAAGTAATTTTCCTCAGACCCTACCACAAGCCAAATAAAAGCCAGGCTTACTGTATGTTTGTCACTCTCCAAGGAATGATTTGCTGCCTTTCCTGGGGGCAGCAGCCCTCCTGCGCAGAAATGGACCAGCTGGAGCACCCCAGCCAGATGGACACCCTCAGGCACACATTCACGAGTCATGCTGAGGGACCACCAGCAGCATGACAATGGAGGAAAGACTATTCACAGCAAGGAGACCGTGTCTTCCCATGCTGGGCTGCAGATGGGGGCTCCACAGGCAGGAGAAAGGCCAGACAGAGGTGACTCCCTGAGGTTACTCAGAGGTCACCTGTGATGGAGTTTGCCTCTGACAGTTATCTGCTCCTCTGACCAGAGTTATTATGGATGACCAGCTGAGACAGCCACTGTGGAGCACTTCTTAGTATT
Organism: Formicarius rufipectus; assembly: GCA_013399695.1. Taxonomy (NCBI): domain Eukaryota; kingdom Metazoa; phylum Chordata; class Aves; order Passeriformes; family Formicariidae; genus Formicarius; species Formicarius rufipectus. The sequence continues at coordinate 578,674 of VXAU01000081.1, read as the reverse complement.
GAAGGAGCTGTGGGGTTGTCTTTGGGAATAGGGAGACTTCCCTTTGGCACACACCACCCTGCTGTCTGCTAGAGAGCGCTGCTGGCACCAAGTATGCTTGGTTAAACTAGCCATGTGGCCTGAGCCAAGCCCTCAGGTTTTGTGTGTGTGGAGAGCACTCACTGATCCTCTGCTGGTATGCAGGGAGAGGTGTGGGAGCTCACTCCAGGCTGCGAGAGAGCAAGCAGAGGTGTGGGAAGCAGTCACACCGCTGGCCGTCGGAGGATGGCCTCATCCTCACCAGCCTGTTAGTCACACATCGAGGGAAGTACTGCAGCCCCTGATTGCATCTGTAGGCATTTCTGCTGCCTTAATCATATCGATCTTCTTTGTGAAGGGGAGTCAGGTGAACTCTTATGATGAGCTGGGTGGAAAGATTATCATCCCAGCTATTTGCTGCTGCCTCACTGCTCCAGTGCTTTTACTGCCCATCTGTTTTGTTCTTTAATATTGTATGAACAAGAAAACAAACCAGCCAATTAGAGGCAGACTGTTGAGTGATAGGTTAATAGTATGAATAGTCTTGGGGGTAATCTGTTCTCAGAGACAGGTGAAACATTTTATCTGGCTGAGATCTAAATAAAGTTATATTTGGAAACAGCTGTAATGACTTAAAAAGTTACCATTTCCTAGCTGTTCCTTGCAGTGCAGTGTTTTCTGCAGACGACTGTTGCCAATCCATCTGAGCTCCACTTGCAGATTGCTTGCCATGGAGGCTTTTAAAATCAGCCAAGCAAATGCATTCAGAGGCTGGAGCATAAGGCTTAGACGATGTGCTCTGTTAGGAAGGTGACCCCTCAGAGCAGACAGCTGAAAGAAATGATCCAGTGTAGGCAATAGTATCTGAAAGCACCATAAAAGCACCAAAGCTCTTTATATTGTTAAGGTTAAGCCATCCTGTTCGGCACTTTAAAATCCAGTTTATCTGAATTTTCCATGCACTTGTAAAAGGAATATTTTAATAGTGAATCAAGGTAGTTTTACAAAATCAAAATATATTTTGAGTATGTCGCAGATATAGAATGATTTTTTCTGTTTGCCTTCTTATGTCCCTGATCAGGGGCACCTGCAGAGTATGACAACTCCCCTCCTTCTCTTCTGCATGCTTCCACCAGGAGTAGAAAGGTAGGCAGTATGGCATTTTGGCAGATGTTGTGTGAGGAAGATGGACAGAGCTCTGCCATGAATGTAAGTGACAATGGGTTTTGGCCCTGCCACGCTCTTGTTCACTACACTAGCTCAAAATTTCTGCATTCTTTCCACATTTCATCTCCAAGGCCCTTTCTCCTGGCCTGCTGAGCTGTATGGCACCAAGCCATGAGTCCCAATGGCTGCCAGGAGAACTCATAGCAATACTAATCAGGACAACAGTCATGAGTAATAATAAACAGTTCTTTAGGATGTGACGTCTTGTATAGCAAAAGAAGAACAGAGCTACCAAAGCAGTCGAACTCCCCAAGCAACACTGGAACCTAAAGAACACAAACCACAAAAGTTTAAAAAAAAAAAACCAACAAACAACTTCTCTACTTACTGCATATATAAAGGCTTGCTCCAGAAGTGTGATATGCCAAACATTCACCAGGGTCCAGTGGCTTAGGCAGAGTGGCAGTGGATAAGAAACAAACTGCAGAAGCAGCAGGAACAGATTTAAAGGTCACCAAGCTCTTTCACTTTGAAAAACAAGTGAACACTGAGATACTGTGAACAACACTGTGCCTACTGTCTGTTACACCACTCCCCACGATTGCTGTCCTACTCCTTTTTCACTGTCATTACAATATCAGTGGAGAGCTGTGACACATCAGATATCAGAGGGAAAAATACAGAGTAGCAAAGGAAATAGTGTGTGTACGTGCGGAGGGTAAAAGAAAGCTTGCAGGTACTCATACTTCATGGAGACCATGACTTACTGCTGGCTCCATGTAACGTCAGCCTGAGAAGGTATGAAGAGCTGGGTACCGAAATTATTTTTCTTACCCTATTACAATACATTTAAAATGGAATCTGCGTGTCTAATTTTTCCATTTACTTGTCTAATAAAAACTGTTGGTTCCTTTTATGTTCCCTACAGTTGTTTTCTTCCTGTGCTGGTTTTGGCTGGGATAGAGTTGATTTTCCTCACAGTAGCTGGTAAGGAGCTGTGGTTTGAATGTGTGATGGAAATAGTGTTGGCAACACAGGGATGTTTTAGTTACTGCTGGGCAATGCTCACACAGAGTCAAGGACTTTTCTGCCTCTCACCCCATCCCACCAGCCACTGGGCTGGTGGTACACAAGGAGTTGGGAGGTGACACAACCAGGACAGCTGACCCAGACTGATCAGAGGGATATGCCATACCATATGACATCGTGCTCAGCATTTATATGGAGCTGGAGGAAGAAGGAGGAAGGGGGAGAAGTTCACAGTGATGGTATTTGTCTTTCCAAGTCACTGTTATGTGTGATGGAGCCCTCCTCTGCTGGAGGTGGTTGAACACCTGCCTGCCCATGGGAAGGGGTGAATGAACTCCTTGTTTGGCTTTGCTTACACTCGTGGCTTTTCCTTTGGTTATCAAATTGTCTTTATCTAAGCCCATGAGTTTTCTGACTTCTACTTTTCTAATTCTTTCCATCATCCCACTGGGGGTGGGACATCATATGACATCATGCTCAGCATCTAAAGTTGGGGGAAGTGGGAGCAAGAGGTAGCATTCAGAGTGATGATATTTGTCTTACGAAGTGGCTGTTACATGTGATGGAGTCCAGCTTTCCCAGAGATGACTAAGCACCTTCCTGCCCATGGAAAGTGGTGAATAAACTCCTTGTTTTGCTTTGCGAATGTGACTTTTCCTTTACCTGTTAAACTGTTTTCTCACTTTTTCCCTTCTGACTCTCTCCCGCACTTCACAAAACTCCATTTCTACTTTTCTGGGTGGCATTCTGTTCTGTGTTCTCATGTGTGTGTGGAGGTTACAGTGCAGCAACAGGAGTGAGACCACGGGTCATAGTGGCAAAGACAGCAGTGTGCATACATTGTATGTGAGTGTGTACATCAGTGTGTGCTCAGCAGTGACTATGAAGCCTGACTAGTTGGTACCCAGGATAGTCGCTTGGGAGCTAGTTATCAAAACATGAACCTGGCCCAGTTACTGAGAGACCAGAGGGGCTGAAAACTCATTCCTTGTGAAGACAATTGGGCCGTGTGTGTGTAAATGTGTACATGGTTGTGTATGTGTGTTGGGAATATGTGCTTGGCCTCATTGTGGGCTGGACCTAGGAACATTTAACTGCTCTGTCAAACGAATAGATTTGGCATATATTTGGTATATATCTGTTCAAAGTCAGTTAATCAAATATGAATAATAGTTCCTATTGATATATTGTTCTGAAACTTCACTTTTTCCTGTCATATGTCTTATTATATGCTTCACATTTTTTCATTTGCTGCAGTTATCACATTATTGATAGAGTCAGATTTTTGCCAGCAAGTTTTAAGAAATCATAAAATTTGTTTGAGACCCTCAAATTCATGACCTTTCATTACCCCTACTGGGTGTTTTTCCCTAAAATGTGTTTGCACATTAAATAAAATGTTAAGGCTCCTTTTATAGTTAATGCAACTGAGGGCTTCTAGATCAAATGTATTAAAAAGCTTAATTTTTGTCCTGCTTTTTAATGCATTTCATAGCATTTTCATAACTTTGTGTTTTATTGTCCATTTGTTGCCAATGTCTGTGTCACTACTTTCCTAATTGCTTAGTCTTCTTCTGCTTTTTATTTCATGGCTGCACCTCTTTCCTCAGCTGGTTTTAATGGCATCGGAAGACACTTACTAGGGTCAAACCTTTGCACCCTCAGCAGTAGGATGAATTCAAGGCAAAGTTATTGTGAGCAGTTCTTATTTCAATAACCAGTTACTTTCCTATGAAGGGAAAGAATGCACTAGTAATTTAGTTATCTGGCTCACAAGCTGGAAGAGATGAATAAGACCTTGAATTTTTTTTACCTTTACTCAGACTTTCCTTGTTGTTACTCAATTTATTGTTGCAGACTGGTTTAAATTAGCAAAACACCATTAGTATTATGGGAGTGATCCAGCTCTGGAAGAACTGGGTACGGTACTCTGCAGTGTTTATGTGGCTTTGGAAATGAGAACAGGTGAAAATCTGTCTCTGGGTATCATGTTTAAATCTCCATTGCACAGCTCTCCTCTCCATCAGCGCTGGCATTTCAATCTTGAATCACTTCTCCTTTTCCTTTCTTGTCCATTTAATCATTTCAACAAGGGAGAAAGAAGCAGAGGGAAAAGAGAAGGGACTAGCATCAAGTTTCCATATAAATTTAGCTCAGCAGAATGGGCAAGGAAATAGCAAAGGAGCTGAAAATTAACTCAGTTAGAAACCAAATACCTCCTACCTACATGCAACAATGTGGTTACTAGGATCTTTAAAATTTTGGAACTTGTGCTGTTAGTGCATTTTTTTAATTTATAAAGTCATAAGCAGTACTCTTCCATACTTCACAGAACAGCTCCTCTTCAAAGAAAATTTATGCAGATATGTAGTAGGATCAATGGGTGGATTGGACCAGCAAATATTCAGTTTTGATGCTTTTAAAAGCATATTTTAGCTTCCATCCTTCTGGCTGGTATGAAGACTAAGGCAAATTCAGTAGCAAAAAAAATTCCTGTAATATTAGCTGCCCAATCTGAAGTATGATTTCAGATCACATGTCTATAGTTACATTATATGTCTTTTTTCTGCCTAAGGATGCAAAACTGCCTCCCATATTTCTTATATAGCACTCAGTTAATTGCAACCACAGTATAATACTTGGTAAATTGGAGGTAGAACAATTAATGCATATGGATTCTAATGTATGCATTTTATTCCTATTTTTGCTTTTTCCCTCAGGAAATGAAAAAAATTTGTGGAGTAGGAAGGTGTTTTCACTGCTATTACACTTCTTGAGCAGTGATTTTCAGTCCTCACTGTCTTTGATCATAAATAACAAATACAGTGAGCATGCAAAAGTGATACAGGTTAAAAAAAAAAAAAAAAAAGGGGGCACAGCTATGAAATGAAAGAGTATCAGTGGAAGTTAGCCATGTCTATGTTACTCTCATACTTGAGCAGCCTTAAATTGAGACATCTCCTGATTCCTTGAAAGAAGAGGATCTTCTTCCTTACAAATTTCAGATGCTGCCTGCTACAGAAAGGACCTGAATGTGGGTCTGTGTGTTTTAATGGGGAAAAAAAAGTATTTTTTTTTTCTTTTTCTCCTCAGACGTGATTACTGGATGAGGAATTGAGAGGATTAATACCTTAGCTGTTTTAATATCAGGATACATATTCTCAATACCAGCAGTGTACACTGTTATTCTAAGAAAATAAATCATTGATTATAATATCCAAGGTATCTCAGTGAACTAACTTGAGATTTACAAGTGTGCATGAGTTTAGACTTGGATGTCATACCTTAAGTAGAAGATATGTTCTTGGGAAAATGTAGTCTCTTTGTCTAATGAACTCATACCAATGCTTTGGTAGAAGCATAAAAAAATGTTACATTACATTGAACTGAGAATATTGATATAGCATTGCAGATAGACCAGGTATTATTCAGTTTCTCTTCTTTACACATGTACATTTTTAAGTCTGCTCGGTTGTCTGTACATATGGCTGATTATGCTATTTTGAGTCCATTGAAGTCTGTAGCTGCTGCAGTTAATGGGAATCTAATTTTTAACCTTTTTTAACCTTACCTGATAATATAATTTTCATGTACATATTGAATTAAATATAACAGTGGTTCATTCATTTGCCTATTTAGCCTTTTTATTTTGGCTTGTGCAGAGGAAAGGAATTCTTATCAGTTAATGACAATGAAATAACTAAATAATAAAAAGAATTAAGCAATTAGTGATTAACACATGGAAATGTCAAAAACCCATTTTGATGGTATGAATATATCTGTAATATGGAAAAGAAGGAAACTTGGTCAAAGTGTGTATGAGGGCTACTAGTGTGGAAAACTGCCTAAATGAATGCTCTTTCATTTGGTGAAATGAATCAATTGCACATCCTGACTTAAGATTTTGAGTGGCAAAGCTGCTTAGATATTACAGTCATCATAAGCAATAGTCTGCACCACAGTAGCTTTAAGGTCATCACAAAAGTATCACAGGTATGCACTGTCCTGTTGCAAAAAAATGTCAAAATGTTGAAACTTTAGCAGCTTCTGGACTCCTCAAAGCCCACTCCTGCCTAAAATATATAACCTCTCTCCTCTTCATCTTGTGAACAACTGGAATAATCAGTCTCCTTTTCACATATTTGCTTTACATCTAGCTGTTTTCCACTACATTTTCCATAGCTATTTTATCTGGATAAAATTAAGGTACTGCACTGCCCTTTTTCCCTCTGACTGTTCCTCTAGTTTGTCAAGATAATGTGGAATGCTACTCCTATCCTTGAGTCTACCAGAACATGGTCAAGTTTGGGGTCAATGTTAATTATTCCATCATACAACTGATCCATGGAGACCCTAAGTTCTAGAGTATTTGGCTGGTAAAGAAATTTGACCTCTGAGGTCAAATGCCAGGACCACTGTGCATTTTGCAGTGCCTCCTTCTTGAAAACTGCAGTTGCATAACAACTATACGTTGTCCAAACAAAGGCCAACTGAACCTTATGTGCTGCGTTTTTTCCCTCTGTTCAGCTGATTTTCCTCATCTGCCATAAGCCTGGTTTCCAAGTGGCACTTACACCCTAGACTAAAGCTTCTTTTCCCTGTTCATGGAGCTAGGTACTTCCACAAGTGAAATTAATTTTTCATAAACCACTGAGACTCCAAGGAGAGTCTGCTTCTAGGGAGACTGGACAATAATAGGCTTTGCCAGGTGCTTTCAAACAGTTTTCAGCACAGACTTCTGTTAGGAAATCCTATTAGAGACATTTAAGTTAGAGAAAATTTACTCTAAATTCCATGAAATTTTTAGAATCTTGTAAATGACAACTCATCCAACTCCTTCCCAATTTACCTCAGTCCTTGCTTTTATGTTTTTACCAGAGCTGGAATAGTTAAGAGCATCCTTTCAACCTTTCAACATACACAATTTTGCAATGAACTTTGAAAATTTTTTATGTGTGGCATGAAACAATTCTCCAATTGCAGGGAACAAGATTAAAAGGTCCTTTTCAATCTTGTATTCCTTATCATGTGGGTAACCCTTTTATAGCACAGACAATTGGATTTGATCATGCAGAGACCAGAATTCTGTTCAGAGATACAGTCCAGGATTTTAACCAATATTATGTGCATTTTAATTAAATGAAATGAGCATTGTTAGTAAGATGAGTGCCTTTTACCTCTCCCAGCACCCATTACAGACATTTAAATATCATTTTGTAACATCTTGCATTCCAGGTAATGTTTGGAGATTAAAAAATGGAGATTGGAACAGAGGAAATTATTAACTTCGTTTACCACATTTGTTTGCTGGTGCATAACTCAGGTGGGAATCGATAAAAGTTTATGCATTCACAGACACTGCTTCCAACCCAGCCAGCTGGGCAAAAGTGGGGATTAAGGAAGCTGTCTTTCTTTTGCATTTCTGTGCTCCAGTAATATTTCTTTGCCTTTACATTTGAATTAATAAAGCTAAAGCCATATACTTTCAATATCAAGTTTGTGAAGTCACATTGAGATTTCCAGATTTGCAGATGGCCTTCTAGTCACTGCAAGAACATGAAGACCTATGGTATTGGAGAACTGCAAAAATCAAGGACTTTTATTAAATGGTTTAACTATTTTCTGAAAACATGGACTTAAAGCTCAAATGTTAGTAACTTTGTTCTACATTAGAGACCTGTATCAACAGAATCTGTAGGTATAATCTCCTTTAGAAATATCTTTTGTAGTGGCTGGTACAGGCATGAAAATGAGTGCCATGGTCCTAACAAGCTGCTGCAAAATTTTGTGATTTAAGGAGGAAATTAAGATAGAGAACTCAAGTACCACTAGAGTGGTATGAGGCTTAAGAAATTAAGCTGTAATCAAGCTGGTATGAAAATGGCTGGCTGGGATAGCACTAGACAAACCACTATATTTGGATACCTTGTTATCCAGGGTCACTATAATTGCTTTGGGGGAAAGTCTAGGCAAGAATGTCTTTCTGACATCCTTAGAATTAGACTTTTGAAAGTCTAAAATAAGGTTCTATTTCATTTCAGCTGAAAAAATATCTATTGACCATTATTGAAATGTGGAACTGATCCTGTGGCTGCTTGCCTATTGCTGAGAAATATTTCACAATTTTACAATCCTAATTTTAATCCTTTTCTGAAATCCAAACCTTTTAAAAGCAGTAACATCAAAGGCACAGAACATGCATTCTTTTCTATGACTGCATTTTGATGAGGCTTTCTTATTGCATATAAAAATAGGAGCAAAATAGACTTTAGGAGATTAAAATATAATCTTCAATTGCCTAGATAGTGCAAGATTTAGTTTTCAAGGAAGTTTAATTGCATTTACAAAATGGTAGATAATTTGATAAACTTTTAAAATTATTTATATTACTTTTTAGTTCATTTGTAAAAGTTTTGGATCTTTGGGCTAAATAGTCCAGTTAATCTAGTACACAATCAGCTTTTGTAGAGCATCAAAAATGTAAGTGTGTTTTCATTTAGACATAAAAAAGCCTATATTTTTGTTGTAGCTGCATTTTTTAATTATAGCAAAAAACATGTCAATAGATTTTGTACAATTATGTAATAATTCAGAAATACCATGTGACAAATATATAGAAAAAATATAAAATATAGCAGAGGTGTGCTCTGTGGGTTATTTAGAAGCAGTTTGTCTGATCATCCTTATTACTTCCAGTTGTTGTGATACTGTGCCACTTGAATATTTTTGATTAATCCAGGTTCATTTCTAAGAGAAATGCCTGTGAAGCAAATAGATAAATTTTATTTTTGTCATTGTCCTAATCACTCTTCCTGTGCTACTCCTGTGCTTATAATGAATATTGTTTATGTTTTGAAATCAGTTTTTACACTTTTATTTTGATTTCCTTGTCATACAGTTTAAGCCACATTTTCCTTTTCTTGCTTCTGCTTGGAGATTCATTTAATTCTCACTGCCACTTGAGTATGCATCCCACACAAATTCTCTTCTGTTCATCTTGAACTGGCAAGAATGCACATTTCTTTATGAGAAAAAATGAATTAGTAGCTGAACTGGAACTATTTTGAAGCACACAAGGAATTTAAGATTAGAGATGCAGAGGGTCACAGATGGCTCACAAATTCATTACTTTAGAATCCTGTAAGGAGGTGTGAAAGAAGTGTTCTGCCTCCCTATCCACATACTATTGATGTCCTTGCCATCACATTTGATTAATGCATAACTTTGCATATATTTATCCTCATGGCTCCTCTGTGAACAAGGCATCTACAAAATAAGAATCTGACATGCAAGGTAACTACAAGTGACATCTAAAATGGAATAGGGTAAAGTCTCAAGTATCGATTGGGAAGAACACTCTGCTATGCACTAAGCTAATACGTATTTTCAGAAGCAACACTCTGGACTGCTCGAGGCTCTGTCTTTGCACTGTCATCTTCTGTGTTCCTCACTGACTATTCCAGCAACACTACTCTATACCACTCCCAAGACAGTGAGCTTTATTCAATTTGTCATCCTTAATGAAAATGAAAGAAATAACATTTTAATGCCAATTGTACACGGGAAGATGGAGATAAGGTCACATGCTGTCAGTAAGTGTAGCAGGCGAACAGCTTGAACAAAACAGCCTATTGCTCTTCATATGTTGTCCCCTCTTGGTTTCAAAAGGGTCTTCCTGTTGAAAACAGAACAGCTTTAATGAATTTCCTTCTATAAGTACTCTATTAATATATCTGATTTTATTTTATTGATGATGGTGGAATAGCATGCAGACTTGTGTATGACTTGATTTGCTATATATGTTATAACAAGCGCAGAATGTCAATTAGGCAATATGTATATAAAGTGATATTGATTCATCAGTGGTGCATTTTGTTTCAGCTTATCTTCTAGAGTGCAAAAAATTTAAAAAATATTTAAAAAAAAAGAAAGGAGGGGGAGGCTATTAGACGGGAATAAAAGACAGAACTCCGAAGGAGGTGCTATGCCTGAACTGGGTGGGTAACACATTCCACACATCAGAGTTTGTTATTCTCAACTTTGTCTAAATATTATGAATTATCCTTTTGAAATATCAATTAACAGTGTTCTTTAAACAATTCTATATCATAGATTACCAAAGACAGTTACTTATCGCTGAGGTTAATTTGAAATTAATAATTTCTTCCACATATCTCTCACTCTGACATGTATCTCTTAGCAAGAGATAAATGAGCAAGACAGATATGTTTTTAAGACATTGTGCAATTACTTCCATTTTGATTAAAATGGTATCATATGCTTCCAGTTTTGTGAGTTTTTTTCAATCAAAACACTCACTTGTAAAAATTAACACTCACACATCCTTAAATGGGGAGAGGATTTTGTTGGTTGGGTAGAGAGAGCATGTGAAAAATGAAACTGGAATAGTATCATTACACTGATGAGCTTTTTTATGCTAGTATGTTAATGTTACTAGCCAGCAAGAGGTATATTGGCTCTTCAGGTAGAGTCACACAAGTATGACATATCTTTTACTGGAAACCCTCTTTGGTTAAGTCAGTGTCCTCTCTATATATCTTCAAAAAAACATCAACTGTAGATTAGAAACAGTAGTTATGACAATAAAAGTCAAATTAAAAAATTCAAAAAAAACCCTGCATGAAGATATAGAGAAGTACTGTTGCCCTTTGAGACTGTTGAACTCCCTGTAAACTGTGGATAAGTGTCTGGTGGTTCTTGGGAGCACTCTGGTGTCAATAGAGAGACTTTTTATGACAGTTTATCTCACGGACAAATATTCACGCAGACAGAGCAGATCCACAAGGGGACTATCCATTTTCTTGGCTTTTGGGTTGCATGAACTGAGCCACAAACATTCAGGGGCGAGAGGGCAGGAAGAAAGAAAAGAAAAGAAAAGAAAAGAAAAGAAAAGAAAAGAAAAGAAAAGAAAAGAAAAGAAAAGAAAAGAAAAGAAAAGAAAAGAAAAGAAAAGAAAAGAAAAGAAAAGAAAAGAAAAGAAAAGAAAAGAAAAGAAAAGAAAAGAAAAGAAAAGAAAAGAAAAGAAAAGAAAAGAAAAGAAAAGAAAAGAAAAGAAAAGAAAAGAAAAGAAAAGAAAAGAAAAGAAAAGAAAAGAAAAGAAAAGAAAAGAAAAGAAAAGAAAAGAAAAGAAAAGAAAAGAAAAGAAAAGAAAAGAAAAGAAAAGAAAAGAAAAGAAAAGAAAAGAAAAGAAAAGAAAAGAAAAGAAAAGAAAAGAAAAGAAAAGAAAAGAAAAGAAAAGAAAAGAAAAGAAAAGAAAAGAAAAGAAAAGAAAAGAAAAGAAAAGAAAAGAAAAGAAAAGAAAAGAAAAGAAAAGAAAAGAAAAGAAAAGAAAAGAAAAGAAAAGAAAAGAAAAGAAAAGAAAAGAAAAGAAAAGAAAAGAAAAGAAAAGAAAAGAAAAGAAAAGAAAAGAAAAGAAAAGAAAAGAAAAGAAAAGAAAAGAAAAGAAAAGAAAAGAAAAGAAAAGAAAAGAAAAGAAAAGAAAAGAAAAGAAAAGAAAAGAAAAACAAACAAACAAAAAAAAAACAAACAAACTTTACTTACTCCATAATTGTATTTTTCTATTAGAGCTTTAGAAATGACGTTTTTGCTCATGTGAGGTTTGATGAAAACTAGTGGAAGAAATGTGATGGGAATGAAAATAGACCCTGGTGTTTCACAACTGACCTTGATACCACATTAAATTACTGTAGGATCTCAGAGTGTAAAGCTCAGAGAAGTGTTGCTTCCATCCATTCTCCCCAATGTGTTTTTCTACCACAGTTTTTGTTTTTCTTTGTAAGTATGCTGGTTTTGACTCCGATGATTTCAATGGCATTGGTCTTGATGGCCAAAAACTCCATAAAACATGCCATATTTCTGTTCTGAGTGATCATTATAACAAATGGAGTCCAAAGTCATGGACTAAATTACTCACTGGACATTTTGTGGAGATTTGTGGACATTTCACGTGCATTTTTTTGACATTTTACAGAGGTGATCTGTAGACTAAGTGAATTATATTTGTTTATTATGTTAAAGTATGGGAAGGGGATGGTAGGTAATACAATTGTTCTGGATAGTGAGCTACCTGAGTATTATGTAAATGCATGGAATAAGGGTGGAGAATGTGCTGCTTTGCACTGGGGTAGAGTTGATTTTCTTCACAATAGCTGGTAAGGGACCGTGGTTTGGATGTGTGATGGAAATAGTGTTGGCAACACAGGGATGTTTTAGTTACTGCTGAGCAGTCCTTTTCTGCCTCTCACCCCACCCCACCAGCCACTGGACTAGGGGTGCACAAGGAGTTGGGAGGTGACAGAGCCTAATCACAGACTGATCAGAGGGATATGCCATACCATATGACATCGTGTTCAGCATCTGTATGGAGCTGGGGGAAGAAGGAGGAAGGGGGAGAAGTTCACAGTGATGGTATTTGTCTTTCCAAGTCACTGTTACGTGTGATGGAGCCCTCCTCTGCTGGAGGTGGTTGAACACCTGCCTGCCCATGGGAAGGGGTGAATGCATTCCTTGTTTGGCTTTGCTTGCACTCGTGGCTTTTCCTTTGGTTATTAAATTGTATTTATCTAAGCCCATGAGTTTTCTGACTTCTACTTTTCCGATTCTTTCCATCATCCCACTGGGGGTGGGGGCTGTGAGTGAGTGATTATGTGGTTCTTAAACCGTGACAGTAAGGTATATTTAAGTATGAGACAATATTCAGATCCTTCTGTGTTTGTTTTATTTTGAATCAAGGATTTACTTTACATATCAATTTAGAGCATTTTTATTGATAAGACTGAATTTATTCATATGAATCACTAAAATGTTGTCATTTGATAAAGTCCAGTTACTGCACATACAGGAAAGGACTTTGGTTTGGAGTCTCCTAAGAGCATGGTTTTCCTTCTCTGTACTTCTGCTTCTCCTTACACTTTGTTGCCATTACTCTTCTCTCTTACTCTCACTTACTCCTGCTCTCTCCAAAATTGTTTTTCCAGATGACTTTTCTCCTTTTTCTTTCCAGTTTCCCGTGCAACCTACCAATGTTACACTCTTGAGTCTGATGGAGCACGATCATGTAAAAGTCTTTACTAAAATTCTGTTAAGCACCATTATTTATTGATCTTGTGTGCATGCTGCAAACCTTTCTCAGCCAGAAGTAGAAAGACACTTTTGGTCAGCCAGGATCTGACACTGAAGGTTTTAAGTCAAATGAGAAAATTCTGCTTTTCCTTTTATGTGTAAGTAAATGTAAAAATATAACAGAAAGGAGAACAACTAAAGATATGCAGTAAAATCAAACTCCTCATCCTCACATCTCTTATTTCACATGGGAGGGGGAAAGCAAAAATGAGGAGTTTAAAAAAAAAATAAGGATAACAATGTTTTATTTTTCAAATCCTAAACAGTCATCTCCTAAATCTTACTCATGAAAAATTGTATTTGAAGACCTTTTAGAGCTATATGTTAAGGTTTTGCTACCCTAATACAAACAAATGCAGCGTGCCAAAGTGAAATTAAAATGCGAGTGCTCCTAACAAGGACCATCTGTTGCATGAAGTCGTTCCAGACACTTTGCAAAATGCCTTCTGGTCTTTATTCTCAAGCATGCCTGTGACTGCTTACTAATCTGCCTGATTTTTCTGATTTTTACCTGTGTCCTTAATTTTGGGGGAAAGGGGAATTATTTTTTAAATTAGACACATAAATGAAATTAAGGGAGTGATTTCTGCTGTTCATTATAGATACTGATATGTCAATGCAGAAGCTTGGATTACTATGGATCAGTTTCTTTCACAGCAAGGAAATGCCAGCCTTGGATCTGGCTGATACCACATTGTCACAACAGAACAGTAAGGGGCTTTCCAAATGAGTATGTTTATTTTGTATTTTGGTGTTATGTTAGCCAGTCGCTCTTACTTTCCCCACAAGTGCCTTACAGTACTTAAAAGAGAATGTGCTTCATTTAAAAAAAAATAAAAACAACAAACAAAAACCACTTAAATTGTGGACTAAATGTAAACGAAGATGATCTCTTTAAATTGCGCTTGGAATTCTAAGACTTGTCATTACTCTTCAAGAACATATTGAAGAACAGCAATTCATACCTATGGCAAAAGAGCTGCCTGCTTTCCAAAACCATCTCTTTATAAATATTTGTGAGAGATGCAATAGCCTTTAAAGGGCTTTAGAGAGCAATAGATGGAAGAATTGAACAGCTTGTCCTTCAACAGTGGCCTGTAATGTGTTTTATATGGCAAAGTAATTACAATGGCTAGCAAGTCTACCATTAGCTGTAAACTGTAATGGAAATTCTAAGACAAATATAGTTAATTTAACTGACACCTTGTCATCTTTCTCATCTGTCATTTTCCCCAAAATCTTTTCATTGTTTTGTTACTTCTCCCACATAAATGTGGGAGAATATGCTAATGTTTGAACAGCTTGCACCATCACAGGATAGTGTGCAAGTCCCGGCTGTAGCCACATTAAGTTTACTAGTATAGATGTAGTCTTTGTCCCTTCTTCTACAGACAAAGGACATCCTGATACTAAAATCATTACCAGTCAGGATGGGAGAACTAGGAACACTGCAAGAACATTCAAGCATTGGGATGAGCAAGGTACAAGGAAAAACCTATATGTATTAAACCAAGGAGTTTGGAGTACATGCAGCTCTGGGCATGGACACAGAACACCCTCTTAGTTGGGTTGTAGATGAAGTTGCTGAGAAGACAATCTTTTGTGTGATTTTCTGAATCATCCAGAAAAAGTATGATCCTGTGCCCTGGCCGGTTATACTAAATGTCTGGCAAGAGTGGCAGATGATTTAGGCTTGGGGAGTATGCTACGGCAGGGGAGATGTCACAAGGCACAACCACAGATTAATGAAAGCAGATTCAGAGACAAACAGAAAACTTAGCTCTTCCTCAAGTTTACAGGATAAAAAGTCTCAGTGAAGGGGAAGAGTAAGGTAAAATTATCTGGAAAAGAACAATGCAGCTAACAAAGCATACTCCTTGAGTACTGCAATAGAAAAATGTTCTCAAATTTAGTCTTTTTATGCACTCTTATTCATAGGCATAATTATTTATGATTCCCCACCTAGACAATACATTGCACTACTGAAAAATAGAAGGGAACACCAACTGTGTCATAGTCCAAAAGTTGCCCTTTGGAGAATACATCCTCCTGCCTATCAAATGCACTTACCTTCAGCAGTTGTCTTAGACTCTGAAGGAACTTGTAAAAAGTGAATTTGACTGTAATGTAGGTAGATGGTGAGATAGCAAATACACTAAAAACAATTTAGAATATATCTAGATCCAATCTCCAGCTAATATAGTGAACTGAGTTTAAATTCAAAGTTTCATATATATTCTTAACCTAATACTGCTTTCCTAATAAAAACAGCAAGTACACTTCCCTTACGATGTACTCCTCTGTCCTTTAATTCTGTAGTATGAAGTTTTTTATCCCAACCCACTGACTCTGCTTATCTTTTTCTATCCTTCTAGAGGCCTGTGGAAAATACGTTGCTCTTAGAAGCTTGCTCTTCTAGTTATTTGGTCCTGTCAATAGATCCACTAATTTACTATACTATTGTTTATGACTGTATTGCAAGTTTCTGTTTGATACTCTGAGCAAATCAAAATATTCTGTTAGTCTTTGGTGTGCAGTTCTTACATTGTTACTTGGTTGATACATGCTGTAGCCTCCAGCCAAAATGGAAGAGCTGCAAGGTATGCACCATACCTTGACCTTCCTTACACAGTACTCAAACTATATGACTGCACATGCCATTATGTCATTCCTTTTTCTGTTAACCAATCAGGAAGACAGGCTGGAGAAAAGGACTACCCCATTACAGCGCTTGACTGCTAAATGATGTAAAAGATCAGTCCAAAAACTAATTAACCATTGCTAATAAAAAATAACTCCAGACACATGGTGCAGACTCAGGAGCCAGTATCCCTTGTGCCCCACCAGTGATCCTGGGCAGACTGCTTGGATGCACAGAGGTCCAGCTTCAAGAGTTGCTTTGAGTGCCTATGGGTGTAGGAGTATGAACAAATGAAGTTCACAAGAGAATGAGTTTGAATGGGTAAAATCAACTCCTTTGATGTTTTGTGAAAGAAATTACCTTAAATTCTGTTATGCTGATCTCATGCAGTGCAGATTACAATGCAGTGCAACAAGAGCACTCACTAACTCCCCTCCCTCGACCGGCTGGCCATGCTTTGCCTGATGCCCCCCAGGACTTGGTTGTCCCTCCTGGCTACCAGGGCACTGATGACTCAGATTCAACTTGCCATTGACCAGGACCCCATGAGCCCTTGCCACAGCATTGCTCTCTAGCCGCTCACTCCCTAGTGTATACACAGAAGCAGAGTTGCCCTGTCCCAGGTGCAGAATCCAGCACCTTCCCTTATTAAACTTAAAATAATTTTGTAATAGACAGGGAGAACTCATTTGCCCTTGTATCACTGTGGTGATATATTCATTCCACTTCTGCACCTCTTTTTTTGCACATTGCTGGTTACTGATGTACTGTCATTAGTATATTTACATTCTCTCTTCCTCAAGGGAGACAGTGGAGAACTTTTGGGTTTTATTGTCCAAGGCAGCTTTGTATAATATGGACTCAACTCCTAGAGTCTTGGTTGTGCCCTCCCAAAGAATCTGTCTGTCTTGGTCAGTTTCTAGTTATATTTCTTGGATTAAGAATGTGATGGGAGCCAGCTGATTCCAGGAATGGACTGCCCTCTCCTGGAAAGCAGCATGCATATTCTAAATACAAGATTTCAAGTGCTACATTAAAACTGTATTAAAACTCAAGGAAAAAAAAAAATCATCCATTATAAATTAAGTAAACTAGTACTCTGATAAGTAGGCAGACTGATGGCTTGGTCCCCCTCTTTCAGTATGCTCCGTATGTCACTACATTCTACAATAAAAACAGATGAAGCACTGATTCAAAACAACCCTTCTCTGTGCAGCCGAATCTCACACCTGTTTCTAGCTCTCGTAAAAGTTGTATTTGTCCAAGATCCTTTGTGCTCTCAACATTTTCACTCACCTTCTGTATTATTAGTGGTCATACTTCCAGTTTTCTCTCAGGGCCTCCCATAGGTCATGTCTCTTATTATGGGAGACAATGGTTCTCCACAGGCAGGCTTTGGGCTACGAATGCCTTTCAAACAGCAGTATGTGACTCTGGTATCTCCATCCTCTGAAACTTACCTAACAGCCATCACACCAATTGTGAAGTACAAGGCTTACTTTTTCCTTCAGATGCTATTCAGGCAAAAGAAGAGAGTCAGCAAAGTACCCTTCTTTTTTAGAAGTTTCTTAGTTTTGACTATCAGCTTTAGGCAGGATTTTGCCAGGGTCTGGTTTGGTGGAAATCGAAGGGACTTTTCTCTCACCTTTGTGTGTGGAAAATACAGAATGGTTCCCAAGTCTCAGCACTGAGGTACACATGATGCAGTTGTATATGAAACATCCGGCTCAAAGACTTCTCCATCAAATGAGTTTAGACAAGTCTTCAGCACTGATGTTGACAGTCAATTACAGTGCAAAATAAAAATGACATCAAATTCTTAGTACCTACCTTGTCTCAGTGTGTAAACTTCAGAGGTAGGATTTAACTACCCAAAAAGAGATGGTTTGGGTCATTTTGAAATCTTCAGGTTCTTGCTGGTAGAAAAGTTACAGGATATGAAGGAGACCCAGTCCTTTCTCAAGTGACCGCTATAGTTGCAGCAGGATTCCCTAGAGAGTCTAAAATTGTATTAGATGCTTTTCCTAAACAACACAACTGTAAATCTTCTGCCTTATTTGAAAATAATTTGTATCACAATGAATTTGTAAAGGGTTTTCTCATTATTAGGATGCAAAAATAGGTTTTGCTGCTCTGTGATCATTTAAGATATGCAATGGAGGAAAACAAAGACGCTGTAAAGCATTTTAGTTTTTGCCATGCCTTATAAAACTAAAGAACCATCAGATCTCAGTATAATGTTTTTCATGTTTTGTTTTGCAATGCATGTTCTTTCTTCAGTAGCCCATTCCATCATGTTTGTACCTGTGTCCTCACTACTTTTGCTGCTTCAGTATTGCTGAGAAAGCTTTTGGGCAAATAACCCAGTAATTTCCTACATTGAATATTCTGAACAGAAGAAAAAGAGCAACTGAACATCTATGCCCTAAAAATATGCATAGAGATTATTAAATTTAATATAATGAATGTACAATGTACAGTAGAAGGAGGATAATGGCATAAGACAGATATTAATATCAAGTAAGTTTTCTAAGAAAATAAAACCGTAATGGTTGCTACTGTCATGGCGAGAGCTAAGCAGATGATATATATCAGAGAGAACATTAGTGCAAGAGTTCACTTTCTAACTGAAACCCAAAGTCATAGTTTTTATCATGAAAGTATCTGCTTTATACACATAATTTTATGAAATGGGCATTGGAAGATATAGCCAGGAGACTCTCATTATCTTATTTGATTGGATAATACTGCACTCATATTATTAGAAGAGTAACAGTAGTTCAATATGAATTTGGAAAGTGTCTTGACTTCACGATCTCATTAAGTTCCAAGGCTAATACTTCTCTATTAGTTGACTGACAAAACTTTCAAATTCAAAGCATTAAACATTACAAAATTAAATGTCTGTATCACTCCTGTCTTTATACACCTGATTACGTAAGGGAATGATATGGAATACTTCCTTGGTTTTGTATCCCAGTTTCTAGGGAAGGCCTACAGAAAACTACCACACTCCCCCAGAAATATCACTCTTTCATCTTAAACACTATGCACTCAGTATCTATGGTTTCATTCAAGCTGTGTTTAATCGTCTTACCTGTAACAACAAATGATAAAACTTTTAACTAGGTTCTTAAAAAACTTGCCTTGTTGTATGCTGATTTTCTCCACTATTTTACTAAAAGGCTTACTCTAAATAACAAAGGCTATCAGTGCATAAATATTCCTTTTTTCTTCTCATATGAAAATACTATGAAATGGAGAGCTAGAAAGAAAAAACAAAAAAACAAAAAAACAAAAAACAAAAACAAACAAACAAACAAAAACAAAACAAAAAACCAAAACAAAACCAAACCAAACAAAAAAAAAAACAAAAACAAAAAAAAAAAACAACCCACCCAACTCAAATAAGAAAAAACATTCTATGAAAACCAAAACAATTTAACAAAGGATGATTTACTCGCCCAGGCAGTTTTTAGCATCAGTGTGCTGGTTTAGAGTTAAACCAGCAGGAGAAATGAATCCAACTCAGAATGGGATTGTAAGTCAGAATAACAATTCAATAAAAGATCACAAAATACACTGATACAGAAGCAAAATTCGTTTGTGCCACAAAAAGACCAGATGTACAGCCCAGCACAGCAGGGCACGAGCAGAGTGGAGCTCACCAATCCCTGTGCTGAGCACCACGTGGTCCCTCTGAGTTCAAAGTAAAAAGAAAACAAGAAACCTGCTGGTGAAAATGATGGTTACAGTCCAGTGGCAGTCTCAGTCTGATCAAGGTTCTGGATCTAAAGAGAGCACCCAGTCCCAAACTCCCAAGCTTATCTCTACTTGGGCTCAGGTGGGAACGCCCAGTCCCTCCCCCAGGGTGGAGACTTTCACAATGGGTGGTTTACTCTGTGAGGTGCACAGTAGCATATTTTTGGCATTCCTGATGGCCCATTAGCAGACATGACCCCACAGGTGGGTGTGGAGGCAGGAAAACTTCCTTATCTCACAGAAGTTCCTAAACACCCAGCTAGTAGCCTGAGGGCTCAGGTGTGCCCTGGGCAGCTGCTGCAAATTGGCCATTGTGAGCAGTTCATGAGAAAAATTACACAGAGGGTTTAGAATACACACCCACACAGTGACAAACTGATCCTGGCTACTAAAACCAGGATAATCAGTAATCACAACTGAGTAGAGAACTGGATTAGTTTAAGATTACTGATCTGATTTGGTATTATGTAAATTGTTTTCATTTCCTTTTATCTATGCTTTATAATAGCTCACATATTTCTCTGCTATAAACTGGTTTAGAAGCCATAGGCTGCATAACTTTTTAGTTTTTCATCTATAGGCAGAAATACTTGACATGTTAAGCATTTTATAAGGGATTTTCTACCTGCCTCATAAGACATGGCAGGGGTAAAGATACTATACCATCAGTAATTAGTTTTATTAAATATTAGCCTGAGTTGCTGCATTGTCAAGCTCACCCTTTTGTGTGATGTGAAAAACAAAAATATTTTAAATATTTATTTTTAAAAGTTTCTGGTTGCTTTTAATGTAGTTAAACGTAAAAGTAACCCAAACTATTTTCTTATTACTAGCTATTATATGAAAGTCACAAAATTGTTCAAAATGTTGTTTGGCTCTAAAACAGAAATTTTCTAGGATTAACCTCTTTCAACCAGAGGCTCTTGCTTAGAAAAGTTTGTATTAAATCCTGTCAGGAGTTGAGTGTTCTGTGTGTGAGATCATTTCCATTAGGGAGAAAATAACAACCTGTTACAAGTCCTGCTTTTCTTAGATAATTGATGAAGAAAAAAGAATTTAAAAGAACATTGAAGTAATTCTAGATGATGTGTACTTCCAGGATCATATGAAAAGTGTTATTCTCTGCATATTTATTATAAAGATCAGATTTTAGTATTCTAATTAAGGATGTACAAAAATACTTTCTCCAAAGTAAATAATATGCTCTTACAATATGTGTGAACCAACCTGCTCTATCTCACCCCTGTGTATCTCTTGATTTTCCTGCTACCACCTTTATTGTCCCAACCTATTTTTACAGTTGGTATGTCTATAAAAGTTATATGAGCTTGAAGGCACAAGAAGGGCTTCTGTGCACAAAACTTGACAATTTTTACAACTAAAATAGTTGATCTAACAGAAAAATATTAATCCCACCTATAAATCTTGTAGTGTCCATGTTCTTACACCACTGTCACAGCATGAACAAGCAAATAAAAAGGTTTTTTCACCTTTATTTGCATGGAGTGGAACTCTGAGAACCAAAGGATTCTCAGTCCACAAAATGATTCCCACATATTCAGAAGATAACTGGACAGATAGACTTTTGCACCTTAATTGTTCCCATGTGGTTAAGCTGACAAAAATACACCAAAGGAAATGTAGTTAAGGAACAGTTCATAGCAATGCAGATGCTGGCTGTGCCCTGCTCAGCAGAGGCTGCACTTCTATGTACATTCTTTACTGCTATAATGCTGTCTTTATGAATGTGTTTACTGATGTGATTTGTCTATCTAAGCTTTCTGAAGCAGATCTAGCCATAGCTTTTTTGTTTATTTGTTTCGGTTTGGGTTTGTTGTTGTCGTTTTGTTTTAGGGGGAGGTTTTTGCTGAAGATATACATAGATAAATCACTACTTTGACCACTAAAAGTGGGTACCCTAAAAGTGGATTAACAAGTCCAGTTTTTGCTCCATGGAAGGAACAATTAATCGAACAAGCCACATAGCTGAGCTGTTGAATTTTAAGTAGTTTTCTTATCCAGCTGCCCATTCTATTTGCCAGGCATATTATCATAGCAATACCAAATAGCCTTGACTTCAAACAAAAGCCTAGATGCTGCTTTAGTAGGAACCTTCCTTCCTCCCTTCTTTTAGTAGTAGGTAAGGTTGCTGAAAGTAAAGACATTTTTCAAACATAAATAATAGTGTATCTCCATGTGTAAAGGGTTATTAAAGCTAATAGGTTTTCTGGAAGGATTCTCAAGATGGACTGCTAAATTCATTTCTAGTTCACTGGATCAAGTGAGCTTGTTCTGCATTGTTAATGTGAAACCTGGGTGCAGAACAGAAATTGCATTTCCTCAATGTCTCTGAACATCAAGGCCTCTTTCCCAGGGTACATAAGTATGCACTGAATTTGCAAATGTACGGCTAAACCTTAAAAAGGCATTTTCAAGTCCCCAAATCTGCAAGAGTTGCAAATGTTTGAGGGGCCACACTGCTTTCTCTATTGTTTTCTGAGTGCTCTGTCCCTGAGTGTGTTCTTGTACATGGAGGCTTGATTGCAGGGGAAGAGGAAAGGGACATTTTCTATAACTACCCTAACTTTAGGAAAGACAGGCCTTTCCTCTCACAACAGGCAGCCAATTTAGATCCTTTTTTACACAAATACCTCCTCCTAGTGTCTCTAGGCAAGAAGAAATAGAGCTAAAGGTTATATTGTTTTCAGATTTCTCCAGGATAATGTCTCAAGAAATAAATCTGCATAACCTGACAGTCTGAAACTACAGAAGCAGAGGAGAGGTCAGAGGAGAACATGGGCAACAGCTGCACAGAGGACAGAGGATCGTGGTGCTGAGAAGCTGCTTGCTAACTCATCAGGGAAGAACGTGGCATGACCTTACCTCAGAAAAGTGAGGAGAATAAAAATAGTTCATTACCGCATGGGTTGGCCAGCATGTCCTAATATAAAGGGCAGTAGCTTCTGCTGTAGGAGTTTAATGTCAAATAAACTTGTTTCCAAGGAAAACAAGACTGTTACTAAAAGGGACTGTATCCAGCAGCATGTATTCTAAAGTGATTTTAGAAGTGGAACAATTTCAGCTCTTGTGATTTCCTAAAAACACATCTTTTATAGGAAAGATAGCACTAAATTTATTAATTTTTTTTTCTAGAAAGTTGCCAACAACGTGAGCTAAGGTTCTGTTTTGCTGGAGAGTAGGAGCTGAGGATGTCCAAGATCATTTTAGACTGTATTACAACTGGACAAATTATGTATTGTCTTCATTTTACCAGACAACATTAGCTCCTACCTCTGTTCTGAGCTGACTGCTGACAGTTCATTTAAATTCAATGTATGCTGTCACTGCATTTGTTTGGTATTTATTTTATGCTAGTGATTTTCAGTCACTGATGCTGTCACCTGTGACAGCATATGCAGCTGATCACTGCCACGTCTGTCAGGGAGAAAGGAGACGTTTGGGTGGGAAATATTCCCTTCAAATGAGGAGGAACAAGGCTTTCCTCAAAGGGAAACTTAGTTTAGGACAGAAAAGTAAATTGTCACATAACATGTGAGAAATATGGAAGAAATAAGGTGAATGTAGGGCTACATAGTCCATACACTGTACATGTAAGATATTGTCCAGCACTGTAGCTTGTTCTGTTCTTATGTACAGTTTTGACATTTACTTTACACGAAATAAAACATGTACTAATAGATGTCATAGGAGATTTTGATCTCTTTGCTCAGTGAAATGTCTCCACATAATGAGTAAGTTTTTCCTAAGGGCTGTAAGAGGCAATTGCTCCAGTTGTCCCCGTGCCATCCAGCTCCCAGCCTGGCACCATGCAAGGAAAGTCACACTAGACGTAAGCATAGAAAAAATCAGGGAAAAAGGTCCTTGTTGGTGATGCATTTGTGCATCTGTGGGAGTTAAGAGACAGTCAGGTGTCCTGAACTTTCATTTTCTCCACCGAATGAAAATGCATTTGCAGATTTTTCCCTACAGAAATGCCTCTGACATTGTTCTCTTTCCTGCAGAGCTGGATGATAGGTTGGTCTGGGGAGAGGTGCAGAGGAGAGGGATGAGTTGCCCTCTTGTGTTGCCTCTTTGAAAGTTTAGCTGGGATAAGGAACACAACTGAAGGAGTAGAGTCTCAGGCCACATGTCACAGGAGTGGCTGTAAGATGGTGATTCAGGAGAGGGCTATGAGGCACAACAGTCACCTCAGTAATGTCAGCTCACATACTGGTCCTGAAACACCTTTTTGAAGCACCTATTTGCTTTAACTATGCTGACATTTCTCATTAATATGTAATGAATATGTATCATTTCAATGAATATTATTGTGTATAACGTATATGTGTTTTACTTGAGATGTTCTGAATATAGTTCAAACTTAGTATTGCATCCACTCATCTGAATGCATTTCTAAAAAGCCTGCCATTGTGTTTGCTGTATTAAATAAACATAATCTATTCATGCAAAGGAATTAGTAGGAAATATTAGGCTTGTACTGTTCTGGGTTATTTTCTCAACTCTGCTTTTCTCTACTTGATGCTTTGTTAATTTCCCACATATTGTAAGGTGTGAAAGAACTATGCTAAGACAAAAAACTTTAGGTTAGACATAGGAGAGCCTTAAGAGTAAGGATAGTTTTTAGCTGCTTTTCTGGTAAGGGTGTCCTGGGAGAACAACCTGTGGCTGGTTGTTCAAGTAGAAGTTAGGAAGGATGTGGTAGAGTTGATCCTGCTTGAGGGAAGGGGGGTGGATTTGATGTCTTCTGGGGACCCATTTCCAACCTCTCGATTGCTATCATAAAGGGTACAAGTTCTCACTTTAATTATTTAATTAACTATTTAGTAGTTTGTGCCCACATGCAGAGGAAGAAAATATGGGACCAATCACTGGCAAGAGATAGTGAGCTCTAGCCCTGTGCCTCAAACCTTCTCCAAAGGTAGCAAGCTATAGAGATCTTCAATTTTGGAAGGATTTAGACATGGACAATGAACTGTTTATGACTATGGACAAGAGCATCATTCCTCATCATCTACTCTGTTAGAATACTCAGTCCTTTGGGTAGGTCTCATTCATATACCAATATGTGAGGTCATACAGACTACAATGAATATCAGCCTCTTATTTGTCAAGGTAATTTAAGTCAAGATGTTTCTCTGAAGCGTTTTATTGTCTGATAATCCATTAACAGGCTATTCCAAGTAAAGAGCTTTCAGCAGTTCTGGAAGTATGCTGGAAAAGCTGGGTGTGTGAGAGCCTGAGGCAGGAGGGCAGCTGCTGGGTGGGAGCCAGAGCCCAGTCTGGTGGATGCCAGCAGGACACAAACTCTCCTTCATCAGCTGCAGAACTGACAGAGGCCAGGGATCAGGTCTAAACAAGTCTGAGTTGATTTTTCATCATAGCTGAGGGCCATTCCAGCTGAAAACAACTGAACTGTCAAGGTGAGGCAGCTCCAGAAGTTGCAATTATGTTGTGAAGAGCAGGGGCGAACCAACTGTGCTCAGTGCGCCCCTGGGGCAGGGGAACATGTCACTTGCATGAAATTATGTTGCTTCTAAACTCCTACTGGAGACCTTTTGAGAAAGGAGATTTCTGAGTGTTCCCATAGTGATTTGGAAGTAAATTTTCTTCTCTTTTTGAAGAGAGTTACTCTGATAAGTCAGTCGTCCTGGGCCGAGGATTCAGTGTACTGTATTCTTCCCAAAGGAAAGCAAAGTGCTCTGAGAGATGACCTACAGCACTAAACTGCAGCCTGCCAGCTGAACAGGATGTGTAGATACAGCCAAGGTGGGTGGGCAATGGGCACAGTGCTGTAGGAACTTGAGTTTTTCAAGAATCAGAAAATCACAGGTTGGATCTGAGTTGGAAGGAACCCACAAGGGTCATTGAGTCCAACTCTGAAATGATTAGTTTGGAGTCCTGGAAATGCAGCATTTCCTCTATTCACGTCTACAGGCTGTGAGAGGATATCAGTGGAGAAAGAAGGCAGAAGGTGCAAAATCCATCCTACAGAGAAAGGAGGAATATTGCCAATGGCTAGTGAAGAGTTGCACTACCTCTGTTTTGAGGAATTGTTTAGGTGTCACAAGTCTAATTCACAGAATTATAAGAAAAAGACAACAAAATAAATTATCTAGTGTAACCATTGTGGCATAAGAACACGTACAGATCCACAAATGTCTGTCAGATATTTATCAAATCTGTTCCTGAAACTTCCAGTTGTGAAGATCCTATAACCTCCCCTGGCAAAATTTCAGGTCTTCCCTGAGCCTCCTTTTCTCCAGGCTAAGCACCCAGCTCTGCCTCATAAGACTTGTGGTCCAGAACTTCACCAGCTTCATTGCTCTTCTCTGGACATGCTGCAGCACCTCCATGTCTTCCTTGTAGTGTGGGCCCCTGAACTGAACACAGTATTTGAGACATGGCCTTATCAGTGCCAAGTACTTATGATTGAAAATTTTTTTAGGGGTTGTTTAAAGGCCCTCTGAAGTCAGTAGAAATATTTATATTTACTGAATATAAATACTTACATTTACTGAATCAGTGCCTGGAAGTATCTCTGTGAATAAGTGGCAAGTATTTTGTCCAACACTTAGAGAAAATACACTCTGCAAGCCAGCGCAGCAGAGCTGCATGGTGTTCCCTAACACAGCTGTAGAATGAGCAAGCATGTACAAATCTTTTTCTCCAAGGTGAAAGCCTAATGAAAGTATTTTATATTTTGACACTTGACATTTAAATAATTTTTTTTTGTTTTCATTACCTCTCAGGTCTACATCTGTGTTTTTCCAAATTAACTTTAAGAGCATTGTATTGAACTTACATCTCACTTATTTGTTTTATCCATGCTTATTTTCCTTTTCAAGTGAGTAATTTTTTCTTCTACTTTTCCTAATTTTGATTAAATCTGTGCTATTTTCTCACAAAATCTGTGGTGCGTTTTGCTCCAAAGAGTACCTCCATTTTATGGTGTGTCATAAGCTTTATTATGTTTTTCAGTATCTTACAATGGTGATACTACATTTGGCTCTTTTCTCCTCATTATTTCTCACTCTGTTTTTATTCTGTATTTCACACTTGCATGCTGTCTTTCCTACATGGAGCATTGCTTTGAGAAAATAAAGCCTTTGAACATATTAATATTACATAATTTCAAATCAATCAGCCTTAAGCCTCTTATACTGAAGTGGGAAGGAAAGAAAAGCAAAGCATATTTGAATAAAACAAATCTCCTTACAAGCTAGTGCTGTGAAATGAACAAACTTGCAGACAAACATTGCCTGACAATGTATGGTGAGCATGTACTGACACCTTTGCTTATGTTGGGATTTAATGTCACCTCCTTTTTCAAAAAACTGTCGTCTGCTGCACCCTTCTGGACATTATCAGGACTGCACATTCTCCAGAAAATCACGCACAGCACCAGGTAGGATTACAGCATAGTTTTCCTGAGCAAAGATGCGAAGTTGTGATTTCATTTATTGCCAATAGAAAATGGGCATCAAAATCTGTCTGCTTTTGATTGTTCTAAGATTTAAATTAACTCCAAAAGAAAAGACTTTGCAGGCTATTTATTGTCAGATCTAGAGTGGTTTCACTGTTCTGTGTCTATAATCTGTGGCATTTGCTTTCTGAGGACAGAGCAAGTAATGGTGTTAGTGACAGAAGAAAAGAGGCTTGACTCCACGTAGTTCATATCCATGCTCCTCATTTCCTACTGCATCTCTTGGTGACTCCACCTCTCTCCTATATTAAATTGGGAAATCTTCAGGTCCTGCATGCCCTGCTCACTCACAGATGGTTCTCTAGTCCTGCCTCTTCCTATTCATATCCCCTTAATGCCTCTGTGAGATACTCCTGTCTTCCATTAGGACAGCCTGTCTCTTCCACAGCCATGTGTACAAGGTGTGTGTTCCCAGGATTCATCTATGCATGTTCTGACGTGCTGGTTGGAGGGTACAGACCTGCTGACTGGCCAAGCAGAAATGAGTGGTGTTTGCTTCCACCATAAGTGTCCTTACAGAAAGCAAATTTTAGTTTCTTTTCTCTGTCCAACCATAGATTCTCAGAAGCCTTGTAGGAACATCTGAGTTCCATCCCCACACCAGATATGTTAGAGGTTGAATGATATGCTCAAAAAGTCATTGTGGAGGTAGGGATGTGGATGCTCTGTGGATGTATTGCCACACAGACACAACTCACCACAAAACAATTACCAAGACCAAACACTTGTTTTCCTACAGGTGTCACTCCTTCTGCGTATCTGACTACAGGTTACACAACGACTACCTACTACCTACTGAGAGCCCACTGCAGTGCCTCAGAGCTGAGGCAGGCAAAAAGGCCACTTTGCCACTGCCTCATCACCAGCCCAGGGTCCATTTCCCACCTGTGCCCTGGAGGCATGTAGCTTTTGACCGCTGCCTTTACCCCAGGAGACTCCTCTAGGGGTATGGTCACAGGGGTGATAATGGTCACAGGGATGTGATTATTCCAAGTGGCCTTTCCAGACCACCATTCTCCCAGCATAGGTGGGACTCCTATCTTCCTCCTGTCATTCTCATCTGCTCTCCCAATCCCAGCTGAAGGCTACACTGACTGGCCAGTTGAAGCTTCTGAAGGTGCTATGGCTGAGAATGCATGGCTTGCCTTGGCTGAGCCCCCTGGGGCCAACAGAGGTGGTGTTGCTGACATGCATGGGGAACCCTGCTGTCTCCTGAAGCCTGGGTGGCTTTGCCTAGAGAGCTAAAGCACATCATACACTGGAAACAAGTGAGTGCTGCCTCCTATGTCATGAACAATAAAAACTAAACCAGAACTGGGAAAAAGCTGAGGGAAGTAACCTTCTTTCCTCCAGAGAGGGCATTGGAGGTTGTTAAAAACAATTCTGATACAGAGTTAGCATTATCAGTGTCTGTTTGTTTTGAACTGGCTTACATGAAAACATAAATCAGAAGTAGTTCTAACCTAAGCATTGCACATCTGCGACTGAAAATACTATTGGGACCTAAAGATGAATATCCAGGACTATATAGAATTAGATTCTGTCTGAGCCCTCATACTTTCCACCTGTGATCCCCATCTTGACCTTAGCAAAGTGAGGCCAAGCAGTCTGAGAACCAACGAATGTCCCACAAAACAAGAAAGTACCTTCACATTTCCCAGCATCCAGTAGAAATGATTGAATCTGATTTGGTAATCCATTCAATTCAAGGTTGTTTGAGTGGCCACACCAAGGCAAGGGGGGAACAACATGGGAGAATGATTAACTTAATCCTCCTGTCTTGTTTGTTTGATGCTGCCTCTCTCCAGTGCAAGTCAATAAAACTTTGTGCACTGACACACACAACTTCCAGCACCCACCAGTGGGGCCAAAATGGGGATTAGCAAAGCTGCCTTTCTCTTTCTGTTCTTGTTCAGCTCAGGTAAGAGTCCTTTGCCTTCTACTTTGGTGAGACTGGGGCTCAAACACTTGCAAGTTGCATGTGGTAAAGGTAGGTCCCTAAACCCTGGTGTCATCACTTACCTGGACAGTGATGGATTCAGGGCTTGCTGGCCACTGGAAGCTGTTGCCAAATAAAGTGAGAGCTGTGATTGCTTCTAGGTTGTGTTCGTTAGAGGGACCAGAAGAGCAGCAACCTTGGTGTCTACATGGGCAACTAATGGCTCCTTGCAACCCTGCCCCTTGGCCAGAGATGGGGGCACCCTTGGGAAGCAGCCTGTCAAAGGCTTGTACAAAACCCATAGCAGTCACTGAGAAGGTTATCTCTAATTTCAGCAGGTTGTGGATCAAATGGTAAAGCTAAAGCTATTTTTACTGCCAAACATTGCTAAGCACAGTGATACTGATTTTCACCTGTTATGATACAAATTTTAAAGATTTGAAACGCAATATTAACAATTAAATAAAAAGAAATAAAAAACAGATTCCTTTATATTCCAGAATTTTCATATTTCCTGTTGTCAAACACTTGCAATAAAATGTTCTCTCTTGTTTTGCTGAGGGCAGTAGGTAAGAACTTACTCTTCAGTAACTTAGATCACCTTTTCCAAGAATATGTCTAGAATTCTTTCTTACAGCTCCAAAAGAAGGTAGGTGTTCCACTAGTGGTCATATATGAATCTCAAACTTTTTAACAAATTCTGTAAATTAGCGTTCTACATATGGTTTACATTTCAATCAGATTTCAGATAACATATGTAACTTTCCGATGTAATAATACTAATCATTTACTAATTCAAAATTTTGGGTTGATTTGTTGCAACAGAGATACAGCCTGACAATTTCATTAGTAAGTCTGCTCAACCCATTACAACAAAATAATGGTGGTCATTGTAAAAGGCTATTTAGTAATTTTATGATTGTGGTTTTGTGCTCTAGGGAAAGTCATCTTGGGACAAGCAACTAGTCAGTGACCCATAAAACTGTAGTGATTGCACAATCCACATGGCATGTCATAACCTCACATTGAGCTAATTCATGCTTTGAAAAAAGCATGATATTGGTATAAAGCTTTCCTATTGATATTGACTGGTGTTGACACCACTTAGTCTCTCTCTGTTACCTCTCACTCTTACTTCACATTTCTTGTTCTGTACTTTTACTCTACATGTTTTTTCTGCATTTCTTTCTCTATGGCCTGTTACAGTCATACAGCTGTAATTGTGTCAGGTGACAGAAATTACATCAGAGTTTATAATATTTTACTTAGAATTGCACAACATAAATAGTGTCTTCACCTCTCTGAACTGTATGGAAATGGGAATCAAATTCACCAATCTTCTTAATTGCAGAATTCTCATTTTTAATGTCTGATTACTTTTCCTTTACTTTCCTTGTAGTGAAAGGAGATATACTGGATAACTATCTAAGAACAGATGGTGTTTGGTTACTTACCCGAAATAAGCAGTCTTACCAGACAAATAATGAAAAAGAATGTGCAGAGAAATGTGAAGCAGAAAGAAGTTTTATTTGCAGGTAATTCCTGTTGAATCCTAAAAGTGTATCATTGTGGATGTCTGCATATGACTGATATTTTCCTGCAATTGTTCAGAACCAACATACTCATTGTGCTGCAGCTCCTCCTACTGCACTGTCTCCCATACCTTTACCTTTAGCTTGTGGCTTATCTCCACTCATAAATTACCATAAGATCGACTAAAGAGTGAATTTACAATGTGTTTCTCGTTCTATAGCAAATGTTCAAGTTCCCACAGTTAATCCAACATTATATGGAGGGCTGCTTGTGCATCTTTTGCTGGATATTGGCTTGTTTCACAAAAGAAATGTTTCTAATACATTGTAGACAAAGACACTAACCTGAGCAGCCGTGATGCTCTTGCTAATGTTTTGCCAGTGCAGTAACTTGCTTCCCACAGAACAACTTATTGACATAGTCGCATGTCCTGAGTAAGTGAGCAACTTCAGAGCAATATAAAACAGTCTCTTACTGAGTGTCTCATATATTGAGTGCAGTAACTGACAGCTATAAATGGATACTAAACAGTGCTATTAATAAAAAATTTATAAAAAAATTATTATGAGTTGAATAATTTGAATTGAATTTACAATATTGCTTCCTATTTCAATATTGCTTCCTTTTCAATTTCAACAGGGCTTTCCTATTCACCAGGAAAAAGCTACAGTGTTTAACACTGGCTGAAAATGCTAAAATGACAGTGACATTTGCCAGCGTGGATACAGTTCTTTATGAAAAGAGAAGTATGTGTACAGTAAGATGCTACAAATTTAGTCATTAAGCCTATTTTAACTTCATCCTTGCTGTAGAACTGGAGCAGAACACTGCAAGTGCTGACAGTTTCAGTGAGTTGGGCCTGCACCTATTATGAACTGGACTGAAACTGACAGAATTCCACATGTAACATCAATTCTCACTAATACTTGAATTTATATTTAATCATATATTATTGCTACCAGGCAGAATAAACACACTCCAGAGCAAAAGTTGCATTTCTGTATCCTTTAATTGTTTACAGTCCTCTGATTCATGGAAATAGTGGAGTCCTTGGTTATGCAAATTTTCACATCCTCCAAAACTATTCCATGGAAGACAGGCCTGGTGTCTTCAGCCCCAGTGTTCATCCCACTGACCTTCCTCAACACATGCAATCTAGAAATTTAGTCATAACCTTCAGTTTTGCTGTTGATAGCCCCTTTGGAGCCATCTCTCCCTGCAGAGTTAAAANNAAAAAAAAAAAAAAAAAGTCCTAGCTTGACACCCTCTGATGCTTCAGGATGGATTTGTCTTATTTACTTTTCAGCTTTAGCTGAAACTGTAGGATGAGGTACACGTCTGGCCCCTCTCTGCTAATCCTTTTGAAAGCAGAGCTTTTCCTCCTTGGCCACATCCCTGACTAAAGGAAATGTCACCACATGTGTGCACTGCAGGAGGAGACACTGTATCTTGCTCCTCACACCAAGGGCCCATCTCATTAGCCCTCAGGTGATGCTATGGCAAGGGTACAAGAGTGCACAGTCATTTTCCTTCTCGTTTTTGCTAGCTCGTTCCTTCTGAAACTCACAGCTACCACTGCCAGCATTGTTGTGATGTCTCTGGATAATCCAAATGGCAGCATTTTGCATCTGTAATGGCCCCAATTCACCTCAAACCAGAGATACTTCTCAGAAAGCTGTTAAAATTAAGACTCACCTTCCTAGAAGCAACTAATCATAGCGTCACCCAGCCTGAACTTGAACTTAAAAATGAAGACATTTAGATTCCTTAAACATCAGGAAAGCTTTCTGTCCCCACCATGACTCCTCAGCACCAGGAAATAGATGCTGTAAAACTCCTTTCTGGTGACCTATGATGGAATTTGTTCTGCTGGGAAAAAGCAATCTCCAGGACAATATTGTAGCTCTGTTACTCCCTTAGATTCATGATGACTGTACAATCTCGCCTATACCTGATTCGGAACTTGATGTTCATAACAGTTCCTCTGGCATCAATCTCTGCTAGAGTTTGTTTCCCCTGGAATTGGATTAATACCAATGTAAAACATCTACTTTAAAACAAAAAGGTTCATCCATTTGTGAGTGCGATAGTTTGCTTTGTTGTGCTAGGCAACTCAATTTTAGGCACTTGGATTTCACCCCACCACAGACACTTTGGGATCCGTATACAGATCACACTCTGGATTGTCCATAGTTTCAAAGGCAATTTACTAGATTTTATTAACTTTGTAAAAGTGCTTCAACAGTTTTCCCCCTTGTTCATAACTATTTTGTTTTAGATGCATTATAGAATCACATTTGCATGCACAAGAGGTTCAAAACTTCAGTAAAGCATGGCTCATCATGAACTTAGGAACTTCAGTTATATCTGCAGATTTTCAGTTTCAAGACATGTAATGGTGTAACACTATGGAATTAACAAAACTATTTCCATTTTAGTTTACCTTCTGGAATGTAAAAGAGGGATTGGGAGAGACTACAGAGGAACAGAAGCCAAGACTCAGAGGGGTATTCCATGCCAGAAGTGGGCAGAAAAAATACCTCACAAACCAAAGTATGTCCTGATTTATATTTGTCTTTGTGTTGTTCTGACCCTCTTCCAAGCTTCCCCAACTTCATGTGTATATAAATAGCCTTATAGTGCAAGTTACCAAAGCCAGCTGTTCAGTGACTCCTTGAGTCAGCTTTGCCTTCATCTGTCTTGCTACTTTTGACTCTACTTTTAGCACAGAACTGCAATGATCTGGATAAGGAAAGGATGTGTTGTTGTCAGCTAGAGAACTTGCATCTAAATGTGAAGTGTCTTAAGCAGGTTAAAAGCTCCTTCTAGGAACACATGATGGCAATTTTGCTGTTGGTGATAGTGAGATCATAACTGCACTGTTCTGTGTGAGGTGTGAAAAAAAAAAATAGTAGTGACATCTGTCCAGCTCTATGACCCCCTGCCTGCCATACAGACAGTCAAGAAAAAACATTAAGAAAAGTATTCAAGGGTCAAATGTATCTGGCTGGATAGAGTTTTCTCAGAGCTGGCTGTCACTGGGCTCACTGAAGCAAGCGGGGAAGCAGAGGTCCTGTTCCTCTGATCTATCTTGGAGTTTTATTAAATTTTCTTTTATTTTTATTCTAATGAAACTTGGATACACTTGTTCAGATTGTTTAAAAGCCATTTAGTCTTCTCTGGAAAGATAACTGTTGGAAGAAGCCTCGTGTCACCTGCTTCAGACCTTTGTATGATCCAGTGTTTGGTGAATAGTCTCTTGAAATACACAGCTTCTGAAGTAGCTCCATTAGGACAAATACATGACAGAGTCACAGGTTATAGTGAGTGGATTAGATCAGTCGGCTGCAAGTATTAAAGACAACAATTGTCCTTTGAGACTGTTATAGTCCTTGTAGGCTGTGAGCTCACTCCTTATTGGAAAATGGGACTTAGGAAGAAAGTTACTTATAATGATAGTTATGGAATTGTTTTCAGTTTTAATTTATGGCTAACAATGGGGAATGTATTCTGCTCCTTTTTTTCTGTGAATGAATAAAACAGCTAGCTGAGCAAGTTGGACATTTTCGTTCTGCTCTACTGAATTACTGCTATTAAAACAGAATTTTAATACTATTACAGTTATACACCTGAAAAATACCCCAATGCAGGGTTGGAGGAAAACTACTGCAGAAATCCTGATGAGGATGAACGTGGACCCTGGTGTTACACAACAGATCCTGCTATCAGATATGGTTACTGTAACATCCCAGATTGTGGGGACCAGGTCACACACACTGAAGAAGGTATATTTACTTTTCAGAGAAGGAATTTAAGTACATAGTTTAAGTAGGTAATACTGTTCCTGCTACTTGTTTGTGCTTTATTATTGCAGACTGTGTTCAAATGAGAATTTAAATCCAACTGAACTTAAGAAGTTCTCAACTGAGTTTTTTTTCCTAGTTGGCTTGAATTACTGAAGTAATTTCGTAAATATGGAAGAACTTATGTTTTTTAATTATTTGCTGATATTGTCCTGCTCTTACACCAGAAATTTATTTAATTTTAACAAGAATAGATTGACCCAAGTGCTGTTACATAGTGAATTTCCTTTTCTGTAAGTACATGCAGATACGTGACAAATTTCTCCCTCCAAAGGACGCATACTCCTAAAGCATTATTAATTTGGCTAGGCTTCTGAATTCCTTTCATCATTAACTGAAGCAAACCCCTCTTTTCTCTTCAGCATAGTCTTCCATGAATAAATCACGATCTGAATTCATGGACTGGTGCCTTCCTTCCTTTGTTTTCCTTCTACCTAGGACCTACAGTGGAGTGCATGCAGTGTAATGGTGAGGACTACCACGGTGAAGTGTCAAGAACAGAGTCTGGGCTTGAGTGCCAACGCTGGGATGCCCAGGAGCCTCATATACATGGATTTACCATGAAACAGTGAGATTCACTCACCACCAAATTCATTCCTGCAAAGCCTGGGAGACCCAGCCTAAGTGCTACAGCTGGCCATAGCTGACTCACGTGCTCCTCTTTTATTTTCAATGTGCAGCTATCCAGAGAAGGATCTGAAGAAGAATTATTGCCGTAATCCTGATGGTGAACTTCAGCCCTGGTGTTTCACTACCAGCCCGACTAAACGCTGGGAATATTGCAGAATTCCTCGTTGCAGTGAGTCGTATTTCCTGAGATCACTCCAGAGGGTAGCTCTTCTCATTAAAATTATGCAGTGAGGGGAAAGACAAGAAATTTCAGTTCTGAGTAACCTGAGGATACCTTTGTGAAGCAGTGAAAGTGCACACTAATACGTGGAATTGCTCACAACTTTCAGTTATGTAAAAGCATGCAAGGTCAGTGAGGATGTAGATGTGACAAAATGCAATAATGCCAAAGATGTTATGGAAAAACATAATTTGCCTTTAACTACTTTACTTTTCAATTTACCTGAGAATTTAAATTTATCTGAGAGACAGGGCACTCAGGTTAAATCAGGTGGTAGTTTTCTGCTGATTTGTTAACTCATGAAAAATATCTAAATTACCATGGGGCAATACTGTAATATTTTACCTGACCCTGACCAACACAGCCAGCACTGCCTTTTTTTAGCAAGGGGTAAACCCTGAGAAACAACTTCAGGCCTGGAGAAAAACCTGACTTATCAGTGAGTGAGCTCAACCCATTAAGCTGAACACACCAAATGTGGATATTTCCAAAGCACTGAATAAATAGAGTAGCACTGTTGTTTGCAGTACTGGATGGCACGCGGGGTGGGGGAAGCGTGGGGAAAGGCATGTTTTTATCTCTAGAGCTTTCTTTCTTATGCATCTGCACTTTCCAGTACTCTAAACAGTGGTATGTGTTTGCTAGATGTAGTTCTCTTCAGCATGTTCAATTTCAGATGGCAGAACAACTATTTATAGACTTCTGTATGATAAATTATGGAAGTCACCTAGCATTTCCATTCTGTGCTTAAAACTTAAAGTTCAAGGAACATGCCAACCTTTTAGAATCATACTCATCTCCTTGGGAAGTTCTGTATACAAAGTATATGTAATAAGTATGTACTGTAAATTCATTTTCTGTTTGTCCTCTCTGGGTTCTATGCCTGTGATCATCATTCTTACTTTCTCCGCTATTCTCCACATGCCAGATCATTTCACTTTCACTCTTCCTCCTGCTGCATTTTCCGAAGTTACTGACTCCAGAGGCTCAGCTCTGAAGACTGCTTTGCTCTCTCTCAAAATTTCTGCTTGGCCCTTCTACCCTAGCTATGTCTATTATATTCATTTCATTTGGTTTTACAAGACTGTACGGGATTACTTACTGCCTTTCCTGTTCTGCTCTCAGAGGGCTGCAGGCACAAAGTCTGGCTGAACCCAGCAAAGTTATTTACTGGCTGCTATAAAAGGGCAGGCACAGGACATCCATCTGGCTATCTGAGTGCTCATAAAAATGTACTCTTTGTGTTTGACATGGCTTTTGAACAAGGTCACCTTTGCTGAAAGAAATAGAATGCATTTTTTACATTATATAAAACAAAGGGATTCTATATATTTTTGAAAGTACTATTTACCAGCGTTCCCCCTTCCCTTCCCTTCCCTCCCCTTCCCTTCCCTTCCCTTCCCTTCCCTTCCCTTGTTTTTCTTTTCCTGTTACAGCTACACGCCCACCAGTCTCTGGCCCCGGCTCCCAGTGTCTCTCAGGGAAAGGAGAAGACTATAGAGGAAGGGTAGCTGTCACTGAATCAGGAAATGCTTGTCAGCACTGGAACACACAGTTTCCTCACAAGCATGGCTGGATTCCTGACAAATACCCCTGCAAGTACGCTGAACCTCCTCATTGTAGCAAACAGCAAAGAACATAGTTATTCCTTATCTATCCAGATGTAGAGACAAGAGGAGCACAGGTTTTCCTCATGTATGTTGATAAGCTATTCTCTTGCTGTTCATCAGTGCTCATTAATTCTGTTCAGGTCTTGCTCTTCATTTTTTTTCTGCATCTCTCTTTATTCTCATGTATTTATCTCACCTGTCTCCTCCACATCCCAATGCAGTCATAAGTAGTTACTACTTTTATGTTAAAAATCCCTTGGCTGTGTTCTGGCACATTTTTAATTAATTACTCCTCTGAAGACTGATGCTCCAAGGTCAACAGGCTTCAACACATCCTTGTGTTCCAAGATCAGAGAAGCTGTGTTTGCAGAGCATTATCAGTGTTTAGGGATACTGAGACTGACAGGGCTTATAGATCTGTATTTTTTCCTGCAAGTTTTCCTAGGCATGTGAAACCCTGTCTGCTATCACAGGGCAGAGAGCAGCATGCACTGGTGCTCCTATGCACACACTTCCAGGATCAGTCTGTGACATCCAGCCTTGCCTGGTTCTTACTGTAATGTCAGGTACTACAGTGATTTATGTTTTGAAGTCAGCTTTTGCTGCTGTATCTTGGCCTCGATAACAAGAGCAAAGAGTGTAAGCACTGAAAAAGTTCTTATCATCAGCATTTAGACTGTAAATTACGAGACCATTTAGTCCCAAAACAGTGATGCATAAAGTAATTAACCTCCAAAAAGAATAAATATAACCACTGAGTTGAATTCTGCATGCAGTAGTTGTTACTAGTCATGCACTCAACTCTTGTGCATAAATACTAAAGCCAGTGTTTCCTTTTCAGGGGCTTAGAGGAAAACTACTGTAGAAACCCTGATGGAGAGAAGAGGCCTTGGTGCTACACCACAAACGACAGTGTTAGATGGGAATATTGCACAATTCTTCCCTGTGAGGGGAGAGAACAAGGGATTACTGGTATGAGTAGTGGAGTGTACTTGAAATAAGGAGTTTAAAATATTGGGACATTTATTGTTTATTCTTGTAAATGTGTTAAATATTTTTTTTAGTCACATTGTCCCTGTTGTTAATGTCTGTCTACCTGGCATGTTGCAAAACCTGCCTAATACTGAACTTTCAATGGTTAAGGAAGTAGACTGAAGGATGTAAATCACCAGCTGACCCAACAGAAGAATTACAGGATGAAAGAGGTCTGGTTTTTTATATTCCTTTTTTTCCCAAAGGTAGGGCAATTTAGCAACGAAGGAGTAAAAATCACATTGAAACATTAATTCTTTTAAGCACAAAAAGTAACACAAAAGTCTTAGTGCAATCAAAAGGATAATAGGTTGAAGTTTAACAAACTATCTGTTGGAGAAATCTATCATGGAAAAATCACCAGCATCTAATCTTTGAGGGTTTTTTGTGTGAACTTTCTTATCTTTAATTGTATCATGTTTACATATACCAAAATGAAACTGAATGGTGAACCCTTCAGTGAACAGCATCTGACATATGATGTTAAAACTATGAAAGTTTTCTAAATATTTTTGAAAATGCCTTTCTGCTGCTGACTGTGATTATCTCATTAGATGATGTCTGTATACATGAGTCATTAATTTTTGCCATCCTGTGTATTTGTTGCTTTCTTGTGCCTACTCAGTAAGACAATAAAACTAAGATGCAAAAGACCAGTTTCTGTTGTTTGCTGCAGATGTACCTATACACATTCCCCTAACAGAGGAGTGCTACCACGGCAAAGGCCAGAGTTATCGTGGCACAACTTCTATAACTGCATCAGGAAAAAAATGCCAGGCCTGGAACTCCATGTTCCCACACAAGCATGAAAAAACCCCGGACAGATTCCCAGACGCGTATGTTTATCTCACCTTTTCTTGCTTTTTCTGGCAATGACTATTGCTCATTGTATTATCCTTGCGCCTCTATGTTTGAAACACTCCTAGGGAAGGTATCTATAAAAAAGAATATTTCCAAGGCACAAGGCATTTTCTGTTAGTCTCATTTTTAAAAACTGTGTTTTCTAGTTACCTGAATTCTGAGAAAAATACAGCTGTGCTTCTACTTTTAAATCTGAGCTCTGCAATCAACACCAGGAGACTTGTATCCAGAGTGTGGGCATCTGCTGAAATATGTGTTTTGTTTATGAATTTGAGACTTTTGTGGTGGCCTTTCTAATTATTTAATCGAGTAGAACAAAGCATTTATGATGCAAAACACACTGTCAGATATGTTATGCTTTTAAGTACTATAAAATTGTTCTTTGCTGATGGAATTGGGCACCCAGAATGGCATACACTGAATTTTCCCACCTTGATTTGTGTTCTTCAGGCTAACAAAACTGGCCCAGCAAGGACTGGATCAGTGATGAGATAATTGTAATCAGTAATGTGCCACTTTTTAGTAAGGGTAGGAAAGCAATATGATTTCAACTGTGAGAAAATCCATCATGCTTGGTGGATTACAAGTGTAAGCAGGGAGGTTCATGCTTTTCTAATTTGTTTTACCTTTTTTATGCTATCACCCAAAATAATTTGAAATCTTCAGTCTTATTTAGGCATCAAAATACTTGTATATTGACACTGGAACATCCTAAGAGGGGATGATGGCTTTTAGAAACAATTAAGAAATAAAATCAAGCTGTGAAAATATGGAATTCACATGTTTAGAAAAAAAAGCATTTCAGTTCTTTTTTATTCTGTAACTGTGCTGCTGTTTGGGATGGGGAAATACTGAACCTCTGCAAATTATTGAAGAGAAAAACTCTACTTCCCTCTGCTCCAGCAAGCAGAGGCATGGAGTGGTCCCACTTAATTCAGTAGAACTGTGGTTTTTGGTGTGTGAGAGAGGATGAATTACACAAGCATTTGTTCACTTTTCTTCTGGATATGCGAATGACTTCTTTGGCAATAAAACAAGTAAATCTGAAAAAGCATAAGTGCCCAGTACAAATTGTCTTGCATATTTATTACTGATTCACACATTCACGCGATTGTGTATGCTTATACATATGTATTTAGAAATTAAATTATTGGCATATTGGGTATTTATTTAGGTACTCAGCACATGGAAATATTACAGCCAGAATATAAGCCAGTAGTTGAGTTATGTATCCTTATGCATAAATACATTCATTACTCCAATGTACATGTGAAATATAACTCTTCACTAGCATCACAGCCAGATATGTGTTTGCTGGTAATAGGATATCTGCAATAAGTAAAAACAATAATAAATATATTTATCCCTACATAGCACAGATCCACATCCTTTTGTCAAGATATTCCTATGTTTACTTTCAGTCTTATGCAGCTTGACTATTGACTCTATTTTTGCAGGGATTTGAGAGAAAACTATTGTAGAAACCCAGATAATGACAACAGCCCATGGTGTTTCACCACTGACCCCAGCACCTTATGGGAGTACTGCAATCTCAAGAGGTGTGATGATCATACACCGCAACCAGCACCAAATGACCCCCCAGCAATGATGGCACAAGATGCTGGCCTGACAACACCCACCACATCTGGTAACAGCTGGCTATAAGTGTCACCTCTTCTAGACTCTTTGGGTAAAGGAAGTAGTAATTTATCAAAATAATTCTTGAATGTTGTGGTTTAATCACAGTCAGAAACTAAGTACCAAGCAGCTACTCACTCATTCTCACATCCCTTCCTTGGTGCAGAGGAAAAGAAAAAAAAAAGTAATACTCAAGAGTTGAGATTAGAGCAGTTTTACAGTTGAAACAAAATAGCAATAACAGTATCAGTAATGATAATAGTAATACTAAATGTCAGAGAGGAATAAATCCCAAGAAACTGAAGTGATGCATCATACAATTGCTCACCAGCTGCTGAGCAATGTCCATCCTGTTCCTGAGCAGCAATTAGTGGTTCCCTCCAGTTTGTGTACTAAGTATGTTGTTCTATGGTATGGAGTATTCCTGTGGTGAGTCGGGGTCAGCTGCCCTGGCCATACTCCCTCCCCACTTCTTGTACACCTACTCACTGGCAGAAAATGAGAAACTGAAAAGTCCTTGACTTCTGGTAGGCACTACTTAGCAATATCCGAAATATAAGTGTGTTATCAATGTTGTTTTCATACTAAATCTAAAGTACAGCACTGTACCAGCTACTAAGAAGAAAATTAACTCTATCCAAGATGAAACCAGCCCACTGACTAGGGCTGCAATGTAACATTTACCTCCCTTCTGCAGTTTTCAGATCTATAATGTTGAGTTTTGTAGCAAAGGCTCTTCAGTCAGGTCATGTCTTGTAGCCTATGTCATTTTACAGTGCATTCTGAAGGACATCTCTTCCACTCAGGTAAACAAGAGGCAAAAGGCAAACAGACAATATTCCTAGTATTCTGCAGCTGTATACTTTTGAACTATGATCACAGTGATTGTTGTTATTACGGGAATTTTGCTTGTGCTGTGCTTTATGTTTTCAGGAGGGTGGCTTTAGCTGTTTGTATTGTCCACAAGCAGCCATTTTTTGCAAAACGTATACTCTGAGAGAAATGACTTTTTGCTCTGTCCTCCTTTGTTGCATGCTTAATTAATAGTCCATATTGGTCACAGTGGAATGGCATGTCTGGAAGTGCAGTAGAGCCTTTGGCAGATTATTTATTTTGCAAGGGAAGGTGGCAGCATTGCATTAAAGATACATTCCTAAATGGAGCTGTGTACTATTCTTACTTGCAAGCAGAAGAAAGTACCTGAAGCAATGTCCTTGGAAATAAAAGTTTCTCTTTCATACTATTGGGCTGCTGAAATATCTTTCTCTCACGGAAGCACTTACTCATACTTAGCAACTATGGAATCTTTTCCTATATCTGCAGTATGTTACAGAAAATGTTTAGCCTTAAGTTCCTTGATTTTTTTTCCAATTCACTTACTCTCAGTTACATCCATGAAGACATCTGTCTTGACAAACGAAGAGATCACATCACAGGGTACATTTTTAGCTTACTTTCTGCTGTAGACACTAGAGAGTGTGAAAGTCCCAAAGGTACTTAATCTGGCTTCCTTCTACTAACCTCCAATAGATAGAGATTCAGCACCTAACAAAAATTTCCTTTTCCTCTTTTTTCACAGACTGCATTAATGGTAATGGTAAAGACTACCGTGGCACAGTATCAAAGACTGGAAGGGGCAGAACTTGTCAAGAGTGGAGTTCTCAGAAACCTCATAACCACAGATATTTCACTCCAGTGACTCATCCAAGAGCAGGCCTGGATAAAAATGTAAACAGCTGCTAATTTCACTGGTGTCACTGAACATTGTCTGCTTTCTCCATGACCCCATAGTAAACATTTCATGTTCAATTAGATCAGTTTAAGCATACCTGGAAGTCGTCAGGTTGATAGTCCGGTCCCATAACAGTGCTGAAGAGGGAAGGCTACATTTTACATTACTAAGGATGATGGTACTTCAAGGGGGTTGATGCTGACAGAAAAGCAGCATGAAAGAAATCATATGG
Source organism: Formicarius rufipectus (assembly GCA_013399695.1). Classification (NCBI taxonomy): domain Eukaryota; kingdom Metazoa; phylum Chordata; class Aves; order Passeriformes; family Formicariidae; genus Formicarius; species Formicarius rufipectus. The sequence continues at coordinate 536,121 of VXAU01000081.1, read as the reverse complement.
AGCTGCTCTGATTTCTGCTAACCCCAAAGTGATGCCTTTTGCTGTTTGCCACAAACTAAGCAGGTTTCTGGCAAATTCTCAAAGTTAACCTAACTTGGTCTCACTGACTTTAGGGAAAGATGGATTAGGCCAACAATAAATATTTCAGTGCAAAGTGTTAAGTTAACTGAGTTAAACCTTATTCCTCATGAGGTCTCAAAAAGCTCTAAAGCTATGGTGGTGGATGAAGAAATTGAAAGCTATTTTATAATATTTTTCTAATTTCACTTAATGGTTTTGAGATACCATAAAGAAATAATTTTGTGATAAGAGGAAATAGAAAGTGTTTTGCATTCAGCAGAAAGGTAGTTAGGGAAAATAATGTAAAGTTATAGTTTAATACTGTAAAAAAAACATGCACTTATAGACTTCTTCATTCTGTGGCTAATAATTGTAGTCTTCATTCTCTGTTTTTGTAATTATTACAGTATTGCAGGAATCCTGATGGAGATGTAAATGGTGTTTGGTGCTTCACAACCGACCCAGAAAAAAAATGGGAATACTGTGAAATCCCACGCTGCTGTAATTATCCTTAAAGACTTTTCTGTTCTCCCCTTCTAGAACTTGCTATGATAGTTTCAATGTATTTTCAACGCTAATAAAAAACAACTGCAGTAGGCAGTAGCTTTAGATTTAAATATAGTTTTCTACATATGTCTGACACAACCAAGCACCTATAACAGTCAGCCAAAGTTTAGATAGCATGGTGCTAAAAATCATCAGTAAGATTTCATACATTAAAATCTCTGTGCTCTTCATCCTTGGTGAAGCTAAGAACTCAGAGTTGCTAGCTGTATTTGAAATATCCAGTGAAGCTGTGAAGAGAGGTATTCCTTCCCTGGTCTCCTCAAATATAGGAGAGGATTTTCTTGATATTTATGCTAGTCTTTTGATGCACTTTGTGACAGGACTGCTATCTCGAGAACCTGGTGTGTCATAGATTTTCCTGTTAGTTGGAAGCAAGCAATGACAATCCTTTGAAATTCTATTCTTTCTCTGGTGACTAATTTTTTTATTCTGATCTGGCTATTAAAATAATCTGTCACTAGATGCTTTGTTTTGGGGTAAGGAGTAAATTTCATCCCAGATATTTTACATAGATTTCCTTAATTATTTTGGGGGTTTTTTCCCTGTCAATAGATAGTAATCAGTGTGCTGCATAGGCACAGTGTTTGCTGAAAAATTCAGTACTGAAAGAGATTTTAATCTTTGTCATGCTCTGGCATCAATAACAGTTGCAATGTAGTGGAAGCACTGCTTGGCACATCTAGTAGCCATCTTGTTTGCTTTGTTCTTTCCTTCCATCCTGTATTTTGACAGAATAATAATTTTTGTGTTAATATATCTGGAAAGGATTTGGAAAGTCTATTTCTTCTTCATCTTGTGCATTTTTCTTTTTTT
>VXAU01000081.1:498562-527009 GCA_013399695.1 Formicarius rufipectus | reverse complement strand
TTTTTTTTTTTTTTAGCTACAAAGCTGATGCTATGAAAATAATACTTTAGAATAATCACTCTAATATTACTGTCACTCATCTAACTCATCAGAATTATTAAGAAACACTTTAGCATAGACAGCAATTACCGGCTTTCCTCTCACCATTTTCCCCTGTCTTACTTCGCAATTTTTTCTTTTTTTCATTCAGTTCGCCACACGGTGGCAGCTGCTTCATATCTTCTAGAGATCACAGCCACTAAAAAAATGCTACAAGCCAGATTTCTTCTGGAAGTGCATTAGGATGGAAAAATCAACAGACCGCTGTTGCATTTAAGCAGTGAGGAAGAGAGTCCTGCCATGTCATGCAACTCAGTCAGAAAATCAGCAGGGGAGGGAGAACAGAGACAGAATCCCACATCTAAATAAACTGTATTTTGGAAAAAATTCAGCCTTGGCTTCAGAAAAATTCCCCTTGCCTGGGAAACATTTTAGGCTTGAAAGAGTTCAATTTAATGTAATTACAGGCTAACACTGTAACAAGCAATTGGCACTGCACCATGATGAAAGACTAGAAAGAAATACAATAGTTTATAACTTATATTTTCTTGTTTGTTCATAAAGGTACCAATGCAGTCAACAGATTAAAAGAGGCTGAATTCCCTGTTCTTGAAAATGAAATATGTAATCGCCCTGAATTTATGAATGGAAGTGTCAAAAATCATGAATTTTGTGGTGGATTTACTTTTGGAAGCATAGATAACTGTGAGGTAAGAAAAATCTACTTTTGAGTATAAGTGGGTCAATGCATATAATTTGTGTTTTCAAGGCTCAGGGATAGCTTTGGCAACTCAATGTTTCTGCACAAAGCCTAAGAACTGAGTCATAGACAGCATTTTTTTTCTTCAATCACAGAGTCAGTCAGAATAGCAGAGAAATTGTGTAGGGTATTGCCCTACTCATAGGAGTCTAGTACTGTGAATACCCCCATTCACCTGAAGTGAGGGCTGTAATAAACTGCCTGGACTGCCTTTTGTTCTTAAAGACAGAGATGAAAGAGGTGACTGTTTCTGGCACAGGCTGGAGTTGTACTGAATCTTTATTTAGTCCTAAGATTAAATAAAGCTTTCAGCACTTCCAGTTTTCTAATTTTCACAAGTATATGAAGACTTTTAAAATATGGTTTTCTTGATGGAGGCTATCATGTTGGAAGCTTTGCAATAAAAACCTGGTAACTGCTTAGTGACAGAGTCAGGAAAGCAAATGCTGGGTTGTCTGAGTTAGTGTTCAAGACTACTGGTGTAAATGATATATTTGAGAGTGTAAGTAGTGCACTCACTGATAGGGCCAAAAATCATTGGACATAAATATTCGTACCCTGTCATGTCTGGATGTTAATGAACAGCATTAAAACTATTAAATTAATTTTGTCCAAATTGATTTTGTCTGCTAGATCAGAGGCTGTGAAAAATTAGGAAACTTCCTTGTTTTGTCTGTGCAATTGGTCTCACAGTGACCTGGGGATGCACTCACATCCATGACTCATAGATCTTCAGACCAAGAGAATGGCCTGGATGTTTGGGAACAACTGCTTTTGCTTCTAATTCTTTTACTCCAGCTGGTCGAATGAAACACTCCCCTTCTCTCTAGAGCCCTTGTGCTCGTCGCATTTTGATGCCTTCGGAGTTACAATGTTATTCCTGCCAGTGTTTTGATTTTTGCATGTCTAGTGTCTCCATCACTAGAGCAGTCACTTTATACTCTCTTTTCCTCCCTAGGCTGAAGTTGGAGGACCTCTGGTCTGCCAAGATAGGGACAGATTTGTCCAGTATGGAATCACCTCTTGGGGACTGGACTGTTCCCAGCCATCAAAGCCTATTTTTGTCCGAATTACTAGTTTTGTTTCTTGGATCAAGAATGCAATGGCTTCCCACTGAATCTGGATGCAGACTAACTTTTCTGGAAAGCAGTTCCTGTGTCAGAAACACCATTCCAAGTATGGTTTTAAAACTTGCTTTAAAAATTCTGTAATAATTTTTAAGAATCTTAAATAAACACCATTACTGGCTGAGCGTAAGTAGCTATTGCAAAGCAATAATCAAGTTGACCAATTGCTACTTTCTGTCGGAGTGTCTGTGCTGTGTCTGTGTAAGTCAACAGTGTTGCATGTGGCAGAAGGTGGAAGGTTCCTACTTCACCCCTCTCTTTTGAGGCATGCTCCGACTCATGGAAGAGTCTTTGTGTTCACATGCCTGCATTTCTACTCCCTGCTTACAAGCAGTTGGCCTGTCTCTGTGTGTAAGGTCTTCCCAATGCAAGAAACTTTATCCCAAATCAGTCTAACCCTGTACCCATCACTAGCATCTGATCCCCTTTCTGTAGCAGCTTCAGGAATAAGAAAGTGACAGCCCGACTCAGCTGATACTTTGGGTAAGAAAGGGGAAAGCTGGACTGTACCTGTGCTGCCTGGGCTGGATGAAGGTATGGTGGATCTGCTTCTTCTTGTGACTGCTTCCACCCACTCTCACCACCCTAGTGAAACTTTGTGTTTCATTCTGCAATCAGCTAACCTTCCTAGGTTAGATGTTTGTGTGGAAAAAAACAACTGTGGACTCCAACAGACGGAGTGGTGAGTTGGATGGCATTTGGTATGGTTAATATATTTGTGAGGCACTTGCTTAGAAATCCAGCTCTCAGTTATGACACCAACAATTCAGCCCTGACAAGAGTTCAGGAATTAGGAAATGTCTCGGAGGGCAGGCCTGTCTCAGAGGGATGGACAAGTGAAGCCTGGGTGCCACTATGTGCATTAGCAGACTTGGCAGCTTGAGTTCCTGTGCAGCCTGCAGCAGGGAAGTGAAGAAAGAAAGGACACCTGGAAGTTAGTCAAGACTCTCAGAACCAGAGAATCTGGCTTGGGTGCAACCCAGAGCAACGGAAAAGGACTGCCACTGAAAGCGTCAGGAGAGCCTGGGTTAGTACTTCAAGTGGTACTGCAGTGACCAAAGGAATTTGCTGAGTGGGGCATGTTCCTGAAGTATCAAAAATCAACAGAAACACACCTGTCCTATTGACTCCAACTCACTCACCAAAGCTAGTTCCATAATTTTTAGCTGTTGTTCCAATTTTCTGTGTCACTTAAGAACATATCACTTATAAAGAGAAAAAGTATTGATCTAATTGCAGAAGAAATGTGCACTTCCTATGGGCCTGTAATCTGAACAAGGATTTCTGCATTTTTCCAGTCTTCCAGTTGAATGCCTGATTCAAGTTATAGTATAAATCTATATCTAGTGTCTAGGTGCTTTATTATTGCTATACAGAACTCTATAGACATCAGGCTCTATAAACTCATTTTGGGATTTTTTTTAATCTAAAATAAAAATTTTAAAAAAAGGAAAAAGAAAGAAAAAGAAAAATTTGCAGACTCTCTGCTTTCTCTTTGATATTCTGTATCAATTATTTATGGTTTCCATTATGACCCATTCATCAATTTCTTTTGCTCATCATTATATTCTTTGAATATCTGTTCTTTAAAATAGTCTTTCTTGGCAGCATCTTTTCCTTGGATTCCTTCCAGGTGCTCAATATTGTCCCACTTTCCAAGCTCCTGTTTTCCTTCCATTTGATCTGCCCTTAGTTCTGTACCCCCACCACAGCCGTAAGAACAGGCTGCCTTTTTAAAACATATGACCCTTGGCGTGGAGTTTCTTACAGTATTACAGACCTCTGTGCTCTGACCCAGGGGAGCTGGAGGGGGTGGTGGCTCCTTTCCACCTTTTTCTGTGTGATCAGCTGGGCAGGCTGTCACAGGGGACCATGCTTCAGCCTACAACCACTTCTGAAGCCTGTTGTTACCATTTACCTCACTAATGTGAGACAGGGTCAGGGAAGTGTGAACACAGAACCAGTTCTGTGATCAATATAATACACTTTCTAGTTGCACCAGTTGTTTGCTCAAGTATAGTACTCAGTTCATCTCCTCCTACTTCTCCTGTTGTATAAAGCCCCAAAGGCATAACTTGAACTATATGCTCAGTAAATTTTGGTGATTTCAGAACCTGTTGAGGACAGCATATCCCAGAGCACATGAAAGGCTTGCTGCCATCTGGCACTTGCTTTCTATCCCCCATGGTTGGTTTTGAAAGTTCTGCCAGTAATGCTGTTCTTTAAAAAAACATTGGCATGAATTCTCTGTAATAATTGGACCCAAAAATTGTTCCTGTTTCTTTTGGTTCCTGTAAGACATTCTTCAGGTCCTGTGGACACTGTCTAATGGATATTTCTGGTATTAAATACTGACTTTTGCTAGTAAATACTGAGCTGTTCCTGCTGGGGTATCTGGTCATGTCCCCCCACTCCCCATTATCAGTTGACTGTCAGTGTAACAGTGTTCATGTTATTATGTACCACATTTGGAATTTATTTTTTTTCTCAAAAATCCATGTGTCTCATTAGGAGTCCATCCTCTTGCTTGAGCCCTTATCAAGAGCTGAAGACTGTCCTGCCTTCATTTTGCAGTATTCTCTTAATCTTCTTTAGCTTGATTCCACAGTTGTTTATAACTTTTCTGTGTGTCATTTTGTGACTTGAGGTATGTTTTTAGATTTTGTGAAAATGGAGTCTAGAATTATTTTGTCCAGTGGAGATTTTAGCTGTTGTCTTACAGCATGGGAATTCTTGATTTACTGTCAATCATCTGTCCTGTTCTAGGCACGTAGTGATACTTTACTTCTGGCAAAGTTTCTTGCATTTTTCAATCTTTTGATGTGCCTAAATAATAAATCTATTTTTATATTTACAGTTGGCTACTCGGACTGTGTCAGTACCACTAGCACCGTTTACATTGCCATGGAATGTAGGAACTTGAACACTGATTCTACTAATAATGCCAGCATTTTTTTGTCAGATGGGACTGCATCCTTGGCACAAAAATACCATTCTTCTTGGGTTTGCCTCAGTGCCACTGTATGTTCTTACTTTGTTACATTTTTCTTTTGTTTTCCTGTATCTTAAGCCTGTAAATAATTGCAACACTCCAAACCGTTCTGAGTGCTGGAAATGCATTGTTTTTTTCAAGAAGTCATCTTACACAAGATGTTCCAAAACTAATGGGTAACTTGTTACTATGGAAGGTGTTGTGAAGTTTGAAAAACCAGTTTGGAAAAAGTTACGAAGATAACTCCAGCTGCTCACAGCATCATCTCTTTAAGCTTTTACCTCACTTTCCTCCACCTTCCACTCCATTGTTTGTGATGAATCTCACATATCTGCACTTTCTGTGGTAAAACTAGAACATGATATGCTACAGTCTTTGGAACATGAGGTACATGTAAATGGCGTATCTTTCAGAAATTTACTTTGATTTAAAATATAATAGGAACAAATGAGAAAGGTCTGTAGCAAATGCAAGCTGTGGTATCTAATGGCAAGGTCTTTTTGGACAGGGACATAAAAATGAATAAATAATAAAGAAGTTTTATAAAACATCCATTAAACTGGAACTGTCATAACACTTTTACGAACTGCTTGTAAACAAAGGTGTTACAGCAGGTTATATTTACACATAGAAACACACATACTCACACATCTGTGCATGTGCTCACACTTGCAACTTGCCAAAATACTAAACTAAATCTGAAGGTAATAGTATCATCTTGCTGAAATATTGTTGAGAATGTCACTGACTCAAATGGTTTGAACTGATCAGTTGAACAGCCTTGAATGGAATATTAACAATATAATTGGCTGCCTTGCCCTTTTAGCATTTTATTTCAACCATTAAACTGGTTAGAACATCCTTCCTTTATGCAAGTTAATGAACCAAGAGCAAGCGTGGAAATAAACCTGCATATAAATGACAAGCAGAAACCGCACTTGGAAATATCAATATACATTTTGCAAGGAAAATGGAGATGGCTTGTCCCTCTTTTATGAAACTGTCATAGAAGCAAGGAACTATAAACACTCATCTTAATACAGTGACATTTCTAGAGTTGATTTCCTCACCAGCTGGAAGCATGAGTAAACAAACCAGTGCTGCATAGCTCTTTGTATATAACTGTTTAAATGTGTATAAAAACACAAACCCAGCACCTTACTAATACCAGGCACTTGCTGGGGTCTTTGAAGGCACTTGGACAACTCTTGGGTAAAATGCAAAATCTCTCTACACATTCTATCCTCTGCTGTTCTAACCAAAAGTGGAATAGTAGTTATGTTTCTTTTCTTCGTTATCTCTTCCACGTTCTGCGGCCAAATATCCGCCTCATCCAAGCACTCCCCAGTAACTCCAAGCATTTTCACCAGAGTGATCAAAGGGTAAAGTTGTACCACTAGGTGTGAGAGAAAAGACTGATAGGAGTTGGAAAAACATTCCTCTCCATGGGTCCCAGAACTGCAGTCACAGCTGAGTCCTATGATTTGGAACAGCAGAGACAGGAACTGCTTCCCTGCTAAACACAAAAAAAGTGTAGTCATGACCTGCCGTGCACCAGTCTTTGAGGAGCCTGAGTGCAAACAGATACTGTCTTTCTTATAGACTATTCCAAGAAGAAAACAGAATTAAAAAGAAAAACAGATATATAGGTTGCATTTCAGACACTATTATGTGCTGCTTCTCTGCTTGTGTTGTGCAGCCCCACATGGAAAGAGTGGCTAGGCAGCGTGGTGATAGCAGTACAGCAAGACAATAACAAAATCGAGAAAGGACAAGTTTGTATGCAGGACATGTGCTCCCTCTAACAGAAACTTTGAGTAGGCTACAGCAGATCCATGCAGTGTTTTTCCTGAACCACTTCCCAAAGAGTGCTAATGTTGAGTGTTGCATGCAGGGGCACTCAAGCAGGACTCAAACCTGCCCACTGCATAGGTCCCAGCCCTGTAGAACCCAGCCCAGTAGATTCCATCCCCAGTACATTCCAGCCTTGCAGATCCCAGCCTTATAGATTCCATCCCCAGAAGAGCCCACAGAGTTGCTCTGGTGTGCTCCATGCTTTAACTTAGCGGTGGTTTGTCCAAAGTTCCTGTCTAGGAAAAGAGGAATGGTTTTACCCTTTTGCCTAGCAGTGACATGATGAAATTGTTCCTTGTGTACAAGGAGTTGTGGCACACTATGTGCTAGATGCCAGCTGCTAAACTGGGCACTATTTGCAAGTATTTACATCTGAATTGACTCTGCAGCTGATTGCATTTGAGAAGAGGAAAGAACTGCATTTTCTCATAATCCTCTCCAGTAAAGGCTGCTGTCAGATCATCCACAGCATTAATGCTTTTCACACCTCTGCTAAAGGCAATTGCACAGCCCCTGTATTTCCATATATGTCTTCAATAAGGCAAAACCCCAAGTATCTAATTCTTTAGATCTTTCTACTTCTTTCTATTGCTCACTTCCTAACTTCTCTGCATCTCATATGTCTATCTGATTTTATTCTGCTGGTTTCTTATATTTGGCAGCAGCCAGAACAAATGAACATTTCAAAGACTAAAGTTTTCACTCCTGGAAAAACATCCTCTCTGTATCTCAGTGCTGTCAGTGTCACTTTCCTTTCCTTGGATACCTTAGTGTCTATGGCCAGAAATTGTAGAGATGAGCTTATCTATGAGGTCTTCTGCCCTTTGTACTCTTTTATGTGCAGAGCAAGGACAGCATGTATTTTTAACTTGGCTATCTTTTCGCTTTCTGAACCCCTTCCCACCTTACCTCCGGCAGCTCCTGCTGTTCAAACCCACCCACATTGTCCCTCTGGGGCTACTGCCCAAACTTCTCTCTGGCTCTGTGAATCAGGGCTACAGTAGGTCTCACATTACTTGTTCTGCTTGTATTTGAAAAGAATGAAAAAATACCTTCCTTATTTCCCAGCTGCCCATGAATCTACGTCATGACATTATTCTTAAAAGCAATTACATGAACTTGTTTAGTTCATGTTCACCCCAGTCTTGCAGATGTGCAGTTCCTTAGAGCTGCCTTTTGGGATTTTCCTTTCCTTTGAAGGTTTGCAAAGGCAACTGAATCTTACCTTTGGTTCTCTCCTCTTAAAAACTAAGTGATAACCAAGTGACTCTTTTCTGACTTTTTCTGATTCTGCAATTTAGACAAATTATGTTTATGTGAATTTAATAAAAAGGTGTGCTCTGTGCTCTGACATTGTTTGCAATTTCTTTCAGGGGGGATCTTTCTGAGCTTACAGTAAACCCAATTTCAAGGGTCAACTTCTATTTAAAAAGCCTCCTACTGTTGTTTATATTTTAACCACTGTGCTAACTAATGTACCCTGACTCTGAAACAAGATCTGATAAACTTCCACCTCTGGGTGGGCCTCACAGTGATCAAATAAATGAGAACAAACACCACAAGACCAGAATTGGGGGAATATTTAGGCACTGTGTGGATCTGTGAGGCAAAAGAAGAAAGGAAAGGCACAAAAGGAGACAGATAAATCAACAGTTTACAAGAGGTCCTTTCAAACATAATGCCTTGAGAGGTCACATCCTTGTCACAAGACAGCAGTGAGGAGTGCCAGTCTGTCAGATGAAAGACACTTCTCCTGTTTTGACCTCTTCTTGTGGAAAGCTGACAGAGTGATCATTTTTTTTTAACCAGGAACAATTGCTGACAACATTCTCAAGTCCAGTTTTCTAAGATCAGATCCATTAAGACAGAGATTAATAATATTTCTCTAAATCTACACTGTCATCTTAAAAAGAAATGGCAATACAAGCTTTCTCTCTTTTCCTCAGAAATAAATCAGGAACATCCACATCAATGTAGGTGCATTTTAATCAGAATCAAGGCAATGAGACTGAGAGAACCACCAGACCCAAGCCTAAAAGCTGCAACTGCTATAGGCTATAGGGAAGGAGTACAGACCCTGAAGGAATATATATAGCCCTTTAACATGAGGGAAACTTGCAAAAGACTTTGTTTACGTGATGTATGCAGATTCTCCAAAACTGGACATGTGTTAACAAACCTTTGGCTACCACAATTAGCTTTCGTGGTTTTGAAAACCCATAGAAAAAGCTAATCTGATTAAAATCTCTAATACATAGTGTTTATCAATGAATTTTGGAAACTCTGTTAGGACTCAAGGCTTTTCATCTCCCATGCAGGAGAAACAGCTGCACTCAGCTACTTATGCAGCTTGTTTCTTAGGCTTTAACCACCAGATATGCACCATAACACAGTAACCTGACAAAAGTCTCAGTGGAAATGGGGGCTACAGAAGCCTGGGGAAGGCACCAGAGACACTGGAGAGAGCAGGGTTGAGCAGAAAATAAGTTTTTCATTGGAGTAAGGAAAAAATCACTATCTGATAATATCTGTTGGGAAGGAGGCACAGGGATTGGCAAGCAGACACTGGCTGTGACTGTGGAAAAGCCAATGACGAGGAAGTCAGGGGGTATGGAGTAGGAGAGAGGAAAAACAGGATCTGGATAAAGAATTGGAAATGGGCTTAAGATTGTTAAAAGCATGTTGGGCTAAACCAAACCTGAATAGTTCTCAGAAGCCTGCTTGCTAGTGAAGCCTATTTTGTTTTCTGCTTCTTCATTTTATCCTTCTTTTCCAACGAGGAATTGTTCCTAAAACCTGATAAGCCCAAGCCCACATATAATTGCACCACATCCAACCCAATCTCTCTGTCACCCTCCAAGTGTTTCCCTCAGCTGAGTCCTGCTCCTATCAGCTCCTCTCTTGGGCCCCTCTGCTTTGTTTCCCTGGACTAAGATTACTGCTATCCCAAGCCTCTACAGAGATACCATGTTTTGCCATTGTTCACAAGTTGCATTGAAACAGATTCAAGCACAGAAGACACCCAAATAACATGGTATTACAGTACCCTACAGGAGAAAAATAGCATAGGACCACAAGCCAGATCAGCCCTAGATTTTTCACATAATCTGTAAAATGGAAGCTAGTGTATCCCAAGCCCTCAATATAACGTAATTTCTACTTAAATGAAGCAGGATAACAAGAAGTAGATAGGCTCATTAGTTTTTTGAAGGAACTCGTGATTCTGTGAACTTTTGGCCTTCTGTTGCAGAAGACTGAATTGCATGAGCCAGCAGTGCCCATTCAAGTCTGCTTCCCTTATCCAATATTCATCCTGCTCTTGCCTATGGTGAGTCACTGGCAGATTTGATTCAGCAAGTTGTTTTGAAACACCACTAGTGAGCTAACTTGCAAGAGTGCAGTGCAAGTTTTCCAAGGTAAAGGCTGCTTGGGAAATGCAGAGTGAGCTTATGTTGAAATCAGGATAACACACAGATGAGCAAAGTCTGACACCCCCAGTGGATGAGTTTGCACATGCAATGTGAGGTTAAATGTCAGGTAAGGAAGAACACAAAATCGCTATGTATGGATCTTAAATCTAATGTTTAAGATTAAGAGTCTCTTCTTAAAACTAAAGTTTAACTGAAATTAAAATTAAGTCCTACTCCCATCTAAAAGAAAGAGGAAAGAAAAGTCTATATCAGGGAGACATAGCAGAAAAGGAATTAATATAAAAATAGAATTAAACTATTTTACAGAGTTAATATTATCTGGATATTATAACTGTGTTTAGCTTGAGATTAAGTAGAAGTTGCTCCTTATAAATCAATACAAGTATGCACACCTGAATTTACTATTGGGACTACAGTGTCAAGAGAAATTAAAATTTTGCCTGGACACATGATTTCCCATATTTTCCAGCAACATTATTTCTGTCTTTTCTCTAGCAGAGAACACAACATATCCTGCAAAACAAGAAAGCTCCTTCACATTTGATATCATCCAGTAGAACTGATTGAATCTGATTTGGTAATCCATTCAATTCAAGGTTGTTTGAATGGCCACACCACGGCAAGGGGGGAACAGCATGGGAGAATGATTAACTTAATCCTCCTGTCTTGTTTGTTTGATGCTGCCTCTCTCCAGTGCAAGTCAATAAAACTTTGTGCACTGACACACACAACTTCCAGCACCCACCAGCGGGGCCAAAATGGGGATTAGCAAAGCTGCCTTTCTCTTTCTGTTCTTGTTCAGCTCAGGTAAGAGTCCTTTGCCTTCTACTTTGGTGAGACTGGGGCCAAATGTTCACAATCTCTGCATGGTGAATTTAGGTCCTCAAATCCCTGCATCACAAATTCCCTGGACAGGGATGGATTCAGGGCTTGCTGGTCACCAAAAGCTGCTGCTGAATAAAGCAAGAGCTGTAGTTGTTCCAGGGTTGTGTTCGTTAGAGGGACCAGAAGAGCAGCAGCCTTGGTGTCTCTGTTAGGAACTGGTAGCTCCCAGCAACCCTGCCCCTTGGCCAGAGATGGGGGCACCCTTGGGAAGCAGCCTGTCAAAGGCTTGTACAAGTACATGGTTGTCACTGCTTTCAGCAGCCTTTTTTCTCAGATTTGGTTTCTTTCCTTTCTTATTACCAAGTACTGTGATTCTTATTTTGATTGTTTTAAAATTTGCTAATGCTTGTGCAAAGCAGAAGCACAAGGAAAAAGAAAAATCTTTCTACACACTGCAGTTTTAGTCTTTTTCATAGCCACAATTTTAGCAAAAAATTTTTCGTTCCATGTGATAGGAAGGCCATAATCTGGCCAGTGGTAGTTTTTGAAGTATTTTTGGTATGAAAAGATTTTTTTTGTGGAAGTTAGTAAAAAAATTATAACATACAAGGACTGAATAGGACTCTTTGTATTATATCTATCAATATATATGGATATAGATATGTGTGCGTGTTTGGGTTTCATAGATTGCAACTGTTGCAAAAATTTCAAATATAAGTATTCTCTGTCCTGAAAACCTGAAATTCCAATGAACTGTGAGATTCAAATCCCACATCTTCTTTCAGGTGTCCATATAACCACACAGCCTCCAGTGATTGCAATAAAAATATGAGTGTGACAATGCATATAAAAAGACCCAATAGAATAAACAAGTTTTTTACATATGTAGTTATAAAATATTAAAAAGGTAACAGCTAGGAAAAGGAATGGGTAGATTTTATCTAGGAATATTTGAGACATGCCCCACCATAAAAACATCTAGCTGCTATTTAATGTTAAGATTTATCACCTTAGTTCAAATTCTAGTTTCTAAACTTTGTTTTTACAGAAGAATAGCCTCAGTCAAATCAAATATCCTTCTCAAAAAAATAGGAATTTTATGTGAGAGAGGAAAATACAGACTTTAGGCTTTTATGTGCAATACTTCATGTTTTTGTTTGCAAATCCTTTATCAAATGGCAGTAAATATTTGCATTTCTGAATAAGATGTATTACTATCTTTTGGACACTGTAAAATTCCATAGACATGGGAAAAATGATAGCAAGAAAATGTATCGCATTTTTATTCAAATTGCATGTTTTCCTTTTTGTTTCCCTTAAATTGTTATGCCCTGCCACATAAAGATATCGGAAAGGGAGAAAAATATTTTTATTACTCAAATCAATTATGAACCCATCAATATTTCTAAACTAAAATTGTTGCAATAATAAAGAAAATATTATTGCAAAATGTCAAAACAGAACATAATTAAGGTTGCATGAAAACTGTACCGTAATAGGAACTCTTTACTTGTTTTCTCTTCCTTCTGGAAAGCATTGCAGCATCCCTATGACATTGTTTTAACCTAGTTTAATGTTTTCTCTCAAAACTCGTTTCTTCTTAATGTTTTTGTTTTGAAATAACCAGTGGAATCCATGATTCTTCTGCCAGTCACATGAAATTTCATTGTATCCTTTTTCACTTACTCTGTTCTTTTTCAGCAGCCATCCTTTTCTACCATGCATACTGCTAAACCAACTGTCAACCCTTAGGGCCAAACTCTTCCCTAGTCTACAAGCAGTAAAAAACCTTCAGTAACTTCTCTAGTTTCGCAGTGGTATGAGAGGAAGCACAATTTGACGTTTAGCCCTATTTTATCAGCTGTGACTTGTAGGTGCAAAATTATCTTTAGGAATATAATCAACTGCAGGCTGGGATATCTTTGAGGTGAAGCAATGTAATACCAGGAGGCACATCAGCCTGCTTCACACTACAAGAACGTTACCCAGGAAAGGGAGAAGCTGTTGCCTTCCCCAGCTGAAAAGATATTTCAGTGAACAATCCAGTGGAGCCCCCGGTCACAGGCCATAGGTATGAGTGGGACAAGGAAGCTTATTGTCCCTTCTGCTGTTCTTGAGCTATAGCTGAGACAGACAGGGGTCAGGAAAAATACAGAAGGAGAAAGAACAGCATGGCTGTTATACATGAGAGGGCAGTCATGGTCTGGTTCACCCTCTGTATGCCTTTTATTCAGCAATTTTGTAAAGCCAGACACAAAAACACAGAGCAGGACTGAGATGTGCTGCAAAGACCATGGGTCAGATGTGTCTTTGAGGCTGAAATCATGCAGGACAGGTAACTCCCTGGACCATTTGTTTGTCAGAAGAGTCATATGCTCATCTGACAAAGAAACTATAAAAATCACAGGACTCATGCAACTCCATGACCCTGCAGCTGGAAGTCATGAAAGTCACAGTGCTGTGAACAAAACTAAGCATTCAGAGATGACATAGGTGTAACAGGAAAAGAAAATACTAAATGGAAAAATCCTTTATAAAGAGGACTTTTTAGCATTCTATGTATTTCACATACAGCTGTAGCCCAGAGGTTGTTAGATGAGTTTACCAGTTTAAATTCTTGAGTTAATTCATTGCAATGGAGGGCAACAGCTGATACCCTGATTATTAAGTTCAATACAGGGTTATTATAAAAATGACAAACTGAACACCTGATAATCCCAGTGACTGAGGATGATTTGGTTTTTTGCAAAAGTAAGAGCCTTTGAAAAGAGGTGATGGATAAAACTGAAGTCATTCTATGTGGGTAGATACGTGCTATGGGCAAACCTTATTTCATGTCTTTTTTGAGTCCCAGTTCTCCTCTTTCTCCAAAGTATGCGTGGCCAATATTGTCTCTTCAACACCTCACTTTTTTTGCTCCTTGAGTCATCTATATTCCCATCACTTTACACACTAGGTTCGTGGTACTTATAATTAAGACCTTCAGAAAGTTACAGAGCACTTTTCAAGCCATTCTGTCCTGCCTTACATTTCAGCAATTAAACGATGATGTAACATAACTGGGTGACAAAGAATTTAACATGAAAGTTTGAAATAAATCATACTAGCATTAATATTTTCACCTTTCTCCCTGTTTCCTTTTAGTGCAAGGGAGCATCCTTGACCATTATGTGAGAACAGAGGGAGCTTGGCTGCTCAACCCAATGAAGCAAATTTACAAGACAAATAGTGAAGAAGAATGTGCTGAGCAATGTGAAAATGAAAACACGTTTGCTTGCAGGTAAGTCCCACTGGTTCCCATATACATCTTTCATTGCTGATGATGGAGCAATTTGCCTTATTTACCATCAGTCTGAAGTTTCAAGGGATTTCTTAGGACTATGTGTGTTTGAGATACAACAAAAGATGTATACAAATAGAATGCCTGGGACATACGGATGAAGACTGCAGAAACAGATAAATTAATAACATTATGTTGAATTTTTATTGAAAAACTTAATAATAACTTGATGCACAGCTTGGCATACTGAAAACCAATTTAATATGGTTTTATCAAGATTCTTTAACTCCTTGTGCCATCAAGAATCATAATTAATTTCTTGGATATTTAGGACAGCAATAATGGCACTTCTTTGCATTCATTGCATTGGCTATCTTGCAGATACATCCATTATTATGAATTTTACTAGAATTTGGACATACATAGCTTCTATTTACTTTGAGAAAGAGATGCAGACCTAAAATTTAATGATTCTGAACTCTACTTCCAGCCAAACTCTTTCTCTGCCCTTGCATTTAACCACACTCAGGGGGCTAGAAAGCACAAAAGAAGTCACCCAGTCTGTACCATTGGCCTTTGCTCAGGTCCCTGCCCCAGGGGAGACTATTGCTCTGAGCCTCAGGCTTCTGAGATTCCTATACCAAAGTCTCAGAGCCCATTAAACTCCGGCAATATAGCAGGAAACTGGAACAGTGAGGAGAGTTACCTATTACTGCAGTGGGTGGGAGCCCTCATACATGGTATAGGGAACTTTTCTGTTCCAGTTTTCATGAGTTCTCAACCTGCTGCTTCTGTAGCACACCTGTTTGAACTCAACAGACTGACTGACTGCAGGGCTGTTTCAAGCACTTGATTCTCCTTAGGGCTTTTATTCAAGGCAGGTATTCTTGGTAATTTTTTGATTGTGGTTTGCAACTTTTTGTTTTAATTCAAAAGGGAAAATGAGACTTATTTTCCAGAGGTATAATGCTGAAGGATGAAAGGGGCTTGCTGATTGTGTGAAGTACCACCTGTTCCCTTTTATTCAACTTCCCTCTCTGAAAACCACAGAAGGCAGAGCTTCAGTATCACATGGTAGGGAGAAAAGCAGACAGGGCAGGTCTGTGTATTTACATTTTATATTTACATTTTCCAGGGGATTATTGTTCCCTTTTTAGGCATATTAAGACACAGTATCATTCCTTAGCTTCTGCTTTGGGTCTGAGCCTGTCATCACCTGACACTGGAGTAACATCAGGTTATTGCCTCCCTAATTAATTATGTGAGAAGTATTACAATTAAGCAAGAGCAGGTGCTATCTGGCAGGAAAGGATATGGGAGAAGAAAGGTAAATATTAGGTATAGTGTTAAGATCAGACCAGCACTGCAGTGTTCTCACAAGAGTGATTCAGATCAATCAGTTCAGATCAATACTTCAGACTTGTTATTCCACCCTAGTGGTGGATTGGGCCATACTCGTTAGCTACATCCCCACTTACAAATTGAACTCTACTGACAGCTGGGTTTGATTGAGGGTAACAGCCCCTGGTGTAGTATTGACCCAGGACAGCCAGCACTCCCCAGACAACTCATGGACATGGTTGTCAGCAATGAGCCCAGATGTCATCCCTCTCCTTTGGGGAGAAGCTGTATGAATTTACAAGCACAGGCACACTGGGACCATGCCAGGTGGTTACAGGGCTATAAAATTTGTCTTATTAATATTTGCCTTCCTAATGTAGACCAACCCACTGAACTCAAGGCAGCTGTTGCACTTTTTTTGGTTCAGAAAAGCCAGCTGTAGGAATTACTTAGTCTGTCAGGAGGTTTCCTTAGATTATATTGTAAAGGTTACACCATCTGCTTCGGTTTTGCAGACTTACAGCTGCTGAAAAGACAAAAGGCTGTGTCTTACAAAGTGCTTACATATCTTCATGTACATTGATCCAGAACAATTGTTACAAGATAATTTAAGGTCCTGGATTGATGTGTTTTACCTGCTCCTTGGTAACTGCTGCATACTGTAGAATGTCTTACTCCTCAAATGACCACTAATTTTTGTACAATAAGGTCAATGTGTCTTGTGCATATACTCCCTTCAACAAGTTCTGTGGAATCTCTGGCACATTATAAACTCCCTTTATTCCTTGTTATAATTTGTTCTTGTAGTTTTCTTTCAACCTGTTTGATATGACGACTTAGGAGTCAAAATCACCACTGAAGATGTGAGCTGCAATACTCAGTGATTTAAAAACCTCACTTGATCTTGAATATCACAGAACTGTAACGCTTGCTAAAATGATAACAGAACACTCTAAGAAGTGTTCAGGAAAATAAATGTATATTCACCTATTTCTCTTTCCTCTTGATTTCAACAGGGCCTTCTTATTTACCAGTAAAGACCAACAGTGTTTAACGTTGTCCGAGAACACCAAAACAGCAATGATATTCAGAAGAACAAATGCAGTTCTTTACGAAAAAAGAAGTATGTTTATGTATTTCTTATATTATTTCACTGAGATATGCTTTCATTTGGACTCACATGACATTGTTGTAACTGGGACTAAGCCTTCACTGGGTCAGACAAAGTGGGTAGGTCAGCCTGTACCTACACGTGGGATTTGTCACATTGATGGTATAACAGTCATACAGATTTCTCTTTTCCCCCAGATTAGTGCTCCAAAATCTTTCCCACTCCTTAAGTCCTAGGGTTCACAAGCAGAAAAGAGCAGTATTGCTTGGGGAATGCAGAAGGTGCTGGGAATAATGGAGATGCTTGAAAGTATCTTGTCTTCTGTACTTTTGAAATAGCCAATAACCTATGTCTGCACCTTCTGTATCTCTGCTGAGGATACTAAGAGGAGCTACTTGTGCTGGCAATGGTTTCTGAAACAGACTTTTGCCCACAGGAAAACTGATGAAAACTACCAAATAATTTCATTTGTATCACTACAGAAAATCCACAGTTTACTTGGATGGGACTGAAATCAGCTTTATTTTAGTTGTACACATTGTCAGAAGTATTAGAATATTAACTGTGCTTTGATGAAAATTATTTATTTTTATAATATTTGTATATCATTATATGATATTTGTACTCTTCAATTAATTAATTTGGTGGCATTTTTATCTTAATCTTATTTTTATGACATAATTAATTGACATGGTGACTTTCTGTATTCCACTTTTGTACATATTTTATTTCTGATCATCTTTGTTACAGATGAGGATTATTTGACAGAAATGCATTTGGTTTCTAATTTTTTCTGAAAATAGGAAGTCTGTCTCTAAGAAATGTCAGCCATTCAATTTTTTTTCCCCTCGTAAAAATCTATCACCTTATGCCGAACACAGAAAAACCATTGGGTTTTAAGACTATTTTTTGATTACATAGTCAAATATGGAGCTCTTACTATATACAGGAAAGAAGAAACACAGTTTATTTTTAATGTAACAGAAGTTACATTATGTTGTTATCTGCCTTTGGTAATATACAAGGGAGAAATCAGATGTAAGATAATGTAATAAACTTTAAATTAAAATACTACAGTTCTGTGTTAAAATACTTTATGAACATTGGCTTTGATTATTTGCCAATTTGTAACCTTTAAAAAAATATTAATGCACTTGAGAATATTCAGAAATTGGAAACTATATTAACTATCAATTATTGGTCTCCTTCAGCAAAGAGAGGTACATGAAAAGCTAAAATGAACCAGGTTCTCAGTTGCTGCAAATCATACCATTGTCAAATAACAAAGTTAAAAATCTGAATGAGTAACTTATAGGCAAATAATCCTATTAGTTTTGTTTATGGTGAGGATCTGGACTGTGATTTTGGTTTATTTTTGAGACATCCCTTGGATTTACTGAGTTTAGAACTGGTCCTGCAATATTTGGTGAGGATTTTTTACTACATTTTTTTACATAGACCTTTAGTTCTTGAAACACAGAACCTCACCAGTAAAAGTCTGAAAAACTATTGTCACCAAAATGTCCAAAAATTACACTTCTACCTACAGAAACCAAAAGACGGACGGTGATATCATGAACATCAAAAACACAGCCTATTGTGTATTTGTTAGGTGGTTTCTCTGTTGCTTATCTTTTTATTTGCAGTGAGCCTCAAATAATTGTGTACATTCTAATGATAACATCCATTTAATCTATTGTTATAGAACAGAATGGAAAATGCAGCTTTTACCTAAGCAGATCTCATCACTGTCTCCTGCAACTGCTGCTATCCTAATACTTCAAGCAAATTCATTTCATATGCCCAGATGCTTTTGGGATACTATTGCTGAAATTAAGAGTGTTTTTTTTTAAGTTGAAGTAATTACTCAATGAGACCTAAGTGATCCCTCTCTATTTATCATTGTGTTCAAAGAAAAGGGTGGCAATTCATATAAAACTGACAGTTTAAAAGTGTTTTGTTTTGCTTTGTTTTGTTTTGGTGGAGGTTTGGTTTTGCTTGTTTGTTTGTTTGTTTGTTCTTTCCCTATGATATGTGCTATAAAATAGAAAGTTAACTTTCTCTGACTTATAGAAAAAAAGTAAAAAGATTTGAAGCTGAATTTGGGAATTGTTATCTACATATCTGTTTGTAAATAGTTAACCCAAGGGACACTGGCTGAGCTTGGGAATTAACGTTAGTCATTTGTCATGAGCCAGAAAAAGCCCTAAAGGTTATATAAATGGTCAAAAGATTACACAAACAGAAAGAGGCAGCACTTGGCCAAGTCAGTGTTCAGTAATTGAGGGGTTTAATGTTATTTTATTGCAAAATTGTTTGAGGGATCTAAATGACTTTCAACTGTAGTTTCTGGAGTAAGCCTTCCCCTATGTATACATTGAAATAAAAGCATGCCCAAAGATACAACTATGAATCCAAATCAAAACTACCTATTGGCCCTCAGAAAAGCTGGACCTTATTTCAGATTCAAATATTCATTCTTTTCATTTTGCGGAAGTCAGATCTGTGTGAAGTAACATTATTTTTCCAAATTTCTGATAATTTTCTTATTCTATGTCAGCATAGCTACAACTTCAATGCAAAGAAAAACAGTTGCAAAACTGGGTCTCCACAAGATTTTATTTGGATGCTACCTAAAGACACTGAGAGAAACCAGGTCACAACCTAAAGACAGATTGTTTTGTTAGGGAAATGTTAAATGAGTTTCCTGCATGGTTTTCTAACCCAGAGGACACGTTGCCTGAGAGGGAGTGACCCTGAACTGAAGATACAGAAGCTCTGAGGGAATATGCCAGGGTTTGAATTCCTTCCTGAGTGGAAGAGGTGCCTTTCACAAGTTGTCTCTCACCTCGCAGTCACCGTCTTTGAGGCTGCAATGGGCTTATGGTTGCTCCCACCTCTCGGTGAAAAAAAATTATAACACTGAGCTTTCAGTTCTCATTTAATTTAATGATTATTGATTTAAAACAATTTAATGTTTTGAG
Organism: Formicarius rufipectus; assembly: GCA_013399695.1. NCBI lineage: Eukaryota > Metazoa > Chordata > Aves > Passeriformes > Formicariidae > Formicarius > Formicarius rufipectus. The sequence continues at coordinate 507,265 of VXAU01000081.1, read as the reverse complement.
GTTTCTAACACAAATCCCAGGCTTATTCAGCATTACAATTCCCCTTTTCTTATGTAGAGACAGGATTTCATTGCTAATTCTTTCAGTCTTTATTTATCTTCCTTAATGAAGATACTATTAAGCTCCAAAATATAAGACTGCAAAAGTATATAGAATATGCACTTTCAACCGACTATCCATTTTATATTATTCAGGAGAGAGTCGTTGTTTTAGCATATCATGAATTAATTGAATCTCATTCATCACGTGGTGAACTTTAATGAAAAAATGCCATCTGAATTTATATGAACTTAAAAGAATTCTAATTTAAACCGGTAAAATAGTATGTGTACACATCAGTGCATCTGTTTTGCTGTCTTCAGCTGAATTCATGTGACTGTTTAAAGGTTTCATTTTAATTAGTGTGCACAACTATAATATCATAGGAGGTAAGGAAAAGAGAATGTGTTTCTATTTTGTTAGTGTCAATTTAAATGTTAAAGGCATGTTTTATTATTTAAATCTACTGTAGCACATTCCCAAAATAGCCAGGTTGTGTTACACTTATTTCCCTGCACTTTTGGTGTGGAAGTTTTTTGCTTTCACGTAAATTTCTCAGTCCTAATTAAGACAATTTGGACATCAGGTAACTAGTAGGTTTCACAATGTGAACTGTCTATTATTTACAGCGTAAGAATGTCAAAATATTGCTAAATGTATTTCAACGTATTAACATGGAAATGGAATTTTTTTGTATGCTAGAATCCAATGGATGTGTCATGACACTGACTAAATAAGCACATATCATTTCAGTTTATCTTCTAGAATGCAAGGAGGGAAAGGGAGTGGATTATAGAGGAACAGCAGCGAAAACTCAGAAAGGTGTGCGATGCCAGAAGTGGGCTGATAATGCCCCACATAAGCCAAAGTAAGGTCTTTTCATGTCTGATTATATGTTTTTCTGAAATTTTGTTAATATGTGCTAATTATTCTTGTAAGCAATTTGTTTAGTGTTAAAAGTCTTCTCATAAAATATTTTTCTACCTATCTGGAATAAGATAATTCTCTAATCTGACTCAGAGACCTCTAAGTAATGCTACATGATCAACAGAGACATTGTCAAATCTTGGCAGTTGCGTTTAAATTTTGTGGTATTTACATGAGCAAAATACTAGACAGGGGAGCACCTGGTTCTGCTGAAATAAGAATTTTCCATTACTCTCATCAGGGCAAGACCTTCTGCTCTTGACCATAGGTATAATATGTGGCAGCTGACATAGAGGTACATCATTTTATCAGTGAATTCACAATTAACAGGGCAGTATTTCTTGTATTTAATGAAAAACACCTAACTGGATTTATTTGGTAACCTTCTATTCAGAAGTTATAGCATTCAGGTTACAGAAGACTCTTGCATACAGCAAATACCTTCTTGCATTTCCCAGGGAACATATCCCAGAGGTACACGGTATCTTCACTGAGCAGTAATTGCTGAAAAACAAACAGTTACAGTAAATGCAAATATTAAAGACATGAGTGCCCTTAGAGCCACCACATTTCCTTAAGTCTATTGCTATGGCACTACTAACTCTTCAGCAGTAGCACACAGTAGCAATTAAGATCTTCTAAAGACCAATATCTACAACATTGTCCTCAGATAAAGATTTCATTTTTAGAGTCTTCAGCTGAACAATTGCAACACTTGCCTTATTCTGTAATCTCATTTAATTCTGTTCCAGTTATACACCTGAACAATATCCTGATGCAGGACTGGAAGAAAACTACTGCAGAAACCCTGACCACGATGAAAAAGGACCCTGGTGTTACACAACAGATCCTAATACCAGATTTGATTACTGCAACATCCCTGAGTGTGAAGGTAAGGATACACATACTGACTTCTTTACTTTTTTGTAAGATGTGTTCAAGAATATGAAGTTTCTTTTAATTGAGTATTTGTTCCAAATTTGAGTTTAATTCAACCTGAAGCTTTTCAAAGATGTTTTCAACTCCAACAAGAAAGATATCAAAGACCCTCAAAACAGCTATTTCAAGGCTTTTTTTCCACTGGATAAAAAAATGCTGTATGAGTGTATTCACATATCATAGCCTTAGAATTCAACCTAATGACAGTTGCTAGTGCAGAACTCAACAAAATGTGACAGTAGCAAGGCATAGATTTTAAATTATGGCTTCATAGTTTAAATTTAGCTCTTTAAAAAAACATAGTCTACAATTCTGGGAGTATTTTTAATTAAATACTAAAAACTCTTATAGTTGTGTATATATATATATATATATATTTGAAGTCATCTTACCAAGGAAAATAAACTTTTACTTTAAAAAAAAAACAACTAATGTCCTTCAGCTTTGTTCTCTGTTCAGGCTCTTGAGCTTCATATGAGATGAGTGTTTAAGGACCAGTTCCTCTGAGGCTTTCTGTCTCTTTTTCTCATTCTGCGTTGTTCTTACAGTAGAGTGCATGCACTGCAGTGGAGAAAACTACCACGGAGTAGTTGCAACAACAGTGTCTGGACTTGAGTGCCAGCGTTGGGACTCCCAGAAACCTCACTCTCATGGATATCTCCCAGAAAAGTAAGTCAGATTCTGTGACTGTCTATTTATTGTCCATGTTGGTCTGAAGACCATCCTTTCCCAGGCAGGATAACTGTTGCAGCCATTAGTGACATATCTTAAAACTTATTTTTCCTGCTCAGTTTTCCAGAGAAGGATCTGAAGATGAATTATTGCCGTAATCCCGATGGTGAACCTCAGCCCTGGTGTTTCACTACCAGCCCAACTAAGCGCTGGGATTATTGTGACATTCCTCGTTGCAGTGAGTCTGACTTCTAGACTTCTGAATACAATGGCATCTAGATACAAGAACATCTAGGCAGCTTCAAAACAGGGTGGTGCAAGGAGCTAGAATAATAGAAGAGGCCCAAAGATAAAGTAAAAAATTAAAGACTGCCAAATTTTATAGCAAAGAAAACATTAATCACCTTGAAATAAATATCTGATAGCTCTTTTGAGGCTAGACATTTCTGTCATAGGCATTTCTAATGGTTTTACCTGGTCACATATCCCTTCTTCAATGTGTTTTTCCATGACCAGGCATTTCAGTGGTTCTGATGTTTCTTCTAATTTTCCTCTTTTGATATCAAACAGTTTCAATCTTCCTGAAAATCCTTTGGATTTTGTTTTTCTCCTCCAAATAAATTCTCCATATTTTCAGTTTTCTTTTCCCCTGAATGCCTGTTCTTGCCATGATGCTTTTCCTTGGGACTTCTCACCAGACCTCATCCTTTCTGTCTCTCACCGTTAAAGACTGTTCTCTTTTGCATATGCACCTACACCTCCATGTATCACTTATGGGCCTGCCACTTTCATGTCAGTTTGCTTCACAGTATTGCCACTTGCTCATTTTCCAGATGCATTCTGATGTGGCTGCTAACACTTTCATACCCTGACTTTTGCATCTTGTACTGTATCCTGGCTGCTGAAAAGGGGCAGATGCAAATGACCTTCTGGCAGCCAGACTGCTTGTGAAGAAGCTAAAATGGGAGAAAGAAAAGTTAAGGAATATATCTTTAGATCTTTTCTCTGCCTTTTGGACTTTTCAAATATTTTGATATTTAAGCTTACAAAAAAAAAGCTAAAAATCCACAACTATAAAACTTAAAGTGTTTTGTTTTGTAGTTTTGAGGGTTTTTACTGTGTCTGGAAAACACTGATTAATTCCGGTTCCATTTTCTGTAACAGCAACACCCCCACCAGTTCCTGCACCAGGGCGTCAGTGTCTATCAGGAAGAGGAGAAGACTATCGGGGAACAATAGCTGTTACTGAATCGGGAAATACCTGCCAGCACTGGAGTTCTCAATCTCCCCACAAACATGCTCGCACTCCCGAAAATTATCCCTGCAAGTAAGCTTACCATCTCTGTTACTCAGTGTCCATGAGAAACACCAAGGCACAGAATTACTTCTGTTTCCTTCAGCTGTATTGCAAAGGTCTTCAGTTACACCAGCATTCATCACCTGCTGGATGTCATATTTTCAAAATATTTTGCAGGTTTCTTTTTATTTACTTTTTTACTCTTGAATACTAGTGTCTCCTGACTTTCAAGCTCTGTTTGACTTCTTACCTCCTCGTTTCATCCTTTTACTGCATTGTCAGTCAGGTGAAGCAATGTGGAGTAAGAAAGAGGTAATGATATTTGCTTGGGGCTAGATTCTTTCACCCAGTGCTTCTGCTGTGCTGCTCTTAGCCTCAAAGTACTGCAGTTTCTTAAGTCATTCATCAATCTAGCAGGTGCCTGCTTTAGCACACCCAAAACACTAGTGAATTGCAATTATTCATATGGTATATGGCATTAGTAAATGACAGCAGCAGTTACCCACCAGTAAATATGTAAACTGGGAAGCAAGGAACATTCTCCTTTTGTTCATAACCTTCAATAGATTTCCATGAGAGACTTCTATTAGCCAGGTTTCCTGTTTCAGGAGCCTAGATGAAAACTACTGCAGAAATCCCGACGGTGAGAAGCAGCCATGGTGTTACACCACCAACAGAACTGCCCGCTGGGAATATTGCAACATCCCCTCCTGTGATGGGACAGAGCCAGAGAATCCTGGTATGAACAGGGGACAACTGGAAGAGAAGGGTCATCATGGTTTATTTTGAAAAATCTGGGGTAATTCTGCTCAGTTGTATTATCGTTGTCACTGTCAGTATTGCCATGCATCAGCTGAACACCTGGGTCTAATGTGGAGTGTATTCAGCCTGATGGTTAAGTGCAGAAGGTTTTAAGTCACCTACTGACACAGATCAGAAAAAATGCAGTAACAGAGGTCTTTTCATTTTGCCAAGTAGTGATCACCTCTAAATTTTTAAAAGTGTCATGGAAAAGTTAATTATCTTTATATGCCAGTTCTTGAAAAACTGAATTCAAAGCAAAACCTAAGATAATTTAAGAGCACTGAACCAAGACTCCACAGAAAGCAATCAGAGAAAAACGCTCCTTGAATAAGGCAGGCTTATTCCACACATGTATCTGTGGCAGACAGACAGTCCCCTACCCTGAAGAGGTTTTGATCCAGGTGTTAACTATCTGACTTGTCAGCTGAAATAAATCCCCATGTGTGGCAATAAAAGTGATGTAGATTTGCTTTAAATATGGTGTATCATGAACTTTTTGCGAACATTTTTTGAAATCTTCCTTTGATCTACAGTCTGAGAAGGATTCTCCTACAGAGAGCATGCTGTGATGGTCAGTGAAACGCTCTGGCTTGTTTTCTGTTTGGTTTCTATGGTTATAGATGTCAAATGTCGAAGTATTAAGATGCAAGAAACTGGTTTCTGTTATTCACTACAGCTGTTGATGTGCCTGAGCAGGCTCAAGTTACTGAGGACTGCTATCACGACAATGGTGTGACTTACCGTGGTACAGCTTCTTTCACTCTCTCGGGAAAGAAATGTCAAGCCTGGAGCTCAATGTCACCTCACCGACACAACAAAACGGCAGACAACTTCCCCAATGCGTATGTGTGTTTTCCATTTCCAGGTTTCAATGGACAATGATCATTCATGAACTTGTTTTTGATTCGCATCATTATTTCACAACAATGATTTTAAAACTGGAAAGGGTGTGTATTTGGTAAAAATAATCCCTTTCTTTTCTTCTTTTTTTTTAATGTAGAAATGTTTTCTATTAACCTCACCTTGAAAGAAGCCACAGTAGTCACTACAATGCTTCAGACTAATTAACTCTGTTTATACCTTGCTTCTAAAGCAATTAATATTTAGCATAATTTTTCCATGTATTGAAATGAACTGTTTCTATACATTACATTATTCAGGAATTTAAGTCTTTGTCTTCTGGTTTGCAGGTCATTAGAACTTTGAGGAAGGGTTAAACTGTTTTCTTATTCCTAACATTTGCCATTTATTTATTCCAAAATGCAAGAAACTTCTTCTTTTTAAAAACTATTGCTGTGTTTGAAAAATTAAAAACAGATCTTTCCTATACATGAGTGCATTTACTTTTCTGGATTTTAAATTATATTCTACTATAAGCAGTAATCAATGAATAAGTATTTGGCATATTTAAATATTCTTTATATGTGTTCTGATTTCTTTATGGTGGAAAAAGGATTTCAACTAGCAATGATAGAATGTATGTGATACATGATATACACTGACTCCATAACAGACCTGCTTTCTAAAATGTTCTTTTGAGTTCTCCCCAGAGCAGTGGCATGGATAGGATTATAATATCTTTGCATCTGTAGGGACCTGAGGCAAAATTACTGCAGAAACCCAGATGCTGATAGCCGTCCATGGTGCTACACCACTGATCCCCGTGTGAGGTGGGAGTATTGCGACTTGAAGAAGTGCAATGACCATGGACTACAGACTTTACCAAAACCTCCTCAGACAACATTGGAAACAAATCCTGGTAAGAATACTTTCAGCTTCTCCCAGAGATGCTCATAAGCAGCAAGCTGTGTTTTATGGAAGTGTCTTAAAGAATTTAATGAGGATGAAATACAGGAAACTCTAAATAAATACAGAATCCAATCTCTTCGTTTTTTGAGCATTCTTGTACAGTTTTACAATAGGGTTTCTGTATTTGACTTTGGACTAATATCACCTCTTTTATCTACCATGTCTGACAATACTGGAAACAGATGGATGCTAGTGTCCACACTACTGTGGGTCAGCAACTAGCAATGACAGAAAATGCAGCAGTGATGGCATTTTGCTGGCATCAGTTCCAAAAGTTCTTTTCCTGAGGCATGCATTCACACTTCCAGGGTTCCATTTCCCATTAGAGGACAGCTCTCTTTTTTTCTGTTTAGAAGGTTAATTGTTTTGGCTGAACATGTGCTATTGCTTTGGACCTTCTGTAAAATCTGTCACTGGGCAGATATCAGTGTCCACAAGGAAAGCTCTTTATTTGTGCATGACTTCTGGAGACATGAGGGGTCAACTGAATCTAAGCTTCTTTGATTTATGACTTTTGTGATCACAGATAAAACTTTTAAAACACAAGGAAATTAAAATAGAATTTTTCGCCATCCTTGACACTATGTTGCCCTGCTTTCCTTGTCTATGTATTATGTAGGACATATAAGTCCCAGTAATATTTCCTCAAATTTATCTCTGCTTACCATCAAATATAGATATGACCCAACAACCATCTGCTAACAATAATTTTTCTTCTTTCTTCACAGACTGCATTAATGGTTATGGTGAAGACTACCGTGGTACAGTATCAAAAACTGTAAGGGGCAGAACTTGCCAAGAGTGGAGTTCTCAGAGACCTCACAGCCACGACTATTTCACTCCCACAACTCATCCAAGAGCAGGCCTGGATAAAAATGTAAGCAACTGTTCATTTAATACTTCTTATCATTGAGCTTTGCCTGCCTTCTTCAAGATCCCTCAGTAAGCATGTTTTGACAGGTCTTTATTAATTAACTTCTTTTCCTCAGTTCAATCCAAGAACCTGACTGTGATATTTCTTGTTGACATGAACAATCTGTATTTCTATGGGACACAGGGATGCCCAGGAGCTCTACTGAGTGCTTCTGTAGCACAGCCAAGGGGCTTCAGATCGGGCACTTGTTTCTCTTCTCTACTGAGGACTATCTAGGGTTTGTCTCTGGGCAGTATCTCTGCCTCTTCTGACAGAAAGAGCACCTGGTCATAGAATTCAGTAGTAACAGGTATGGGTGAGATGGTGATGAATCCAATGTCCAGTGCAGGTTACTTAAGATAAACAACTAAAGGATTGTAGCCCTTGATCCTCTGCTAATTCCCCCTCCAGTCCTCCAACTTCTGCCACAGCCCATTGTACAAGGCAATATATGTCCCTGACCCATCCTATAAGGCCATCTCCGTTTCTGACCTTCATCTCCCTAGTCCTAACAAATGTACTCCTTGTTAGTTCTCTAGACTTGTAACATTCCATAAACAATACTTGCCTAATTTATAACAAACTCTGTATGTGATATAAAATATTTGATGTTGCCAGATCAAACAATTTTTTTTAACAGGTACATGACTTTAAACCTTGCTTTAGTCAATTATTTCATGGCATCACATACCCTGTATGTCCCAGCTCAGACTGGGGAAACCCCCTCTGAAAAGCTGCTTGCCATAACTTCTTGGTTCTTGCATTTGTCAGAGACTCTTGGTAGCAAGTATTTTCTCTGTTTTCTTAAGACACAGGATATATTTCATGGTAGGCAGGGGAGTAGAAAAAATATGTGGTTGTGTGAAGTATCTGTGCTGAGCAGAGATTGGGCAGTATGCCCAGTAGAAAACTAGAGAGTGATTGAGCTAACCAGGCACTCCACATCAAGGTGAACATTGCACCCCTGCATCACCATAGGAATCACCAGGTTGTGCTAGAGCAACTTACACAATACTCACTTGCCCCAGAGTCATGCAGCCAGACTGGATGTGAAAAGACCTCAGGACTGACTCTTCTGCTGCAGTGAAAGCAGAAGTACTTTAGTGCTTTAGAAAACCTCATCTGAGTTCAACGTCTCCTACTTTTTGAGAGGTCAGAAGTCCAAGGTTGCATTATTGAAGCTGACTGTCTGAAGACAGTTGAAGTTTCCTTTTTATTACCTTTTTCTAAACTCACAGGGCAAATAGAAAAAAAAAAAAAAAAAAAAAAAAAAGAAAATTGGAAGTCATATAAAAAAAAAAAA
>VXAU01000081.1:485868-498429 GCA_013399695.1 Formicarius rufipectus | reverse complement strand
AAAAAAAAAAAAAAGGTAATTGGAAGTCAGTTATAAGAAAGGAAGTAAAAACTGTTTCCCAAATTTAATTTTATTTTATTTTGAAACTTTATTTGGTAGGCATTTTTATTTCATGGCTAATAGCTTGTGTATTTATTCTTTGTTACAGTATTGCAGGAATCCTGATGGAGACGTGAATGGACCTTGGTGCTATACAACAGATCCGAGAAAAGCCTGGGAGTACTGTGACATTCCCAAGTGCTGTAATTATTCCTTTAAAGACTAGTGTCTCCCTGTCCTGTAACCTTTTATTCAGTGATTAGTCTGAAAGACTGATCCAAGTGCAAGAGCTTTATATTGGAAACTAAGGCTCTTGGGAAGTGATGCCCAAAGTCTGTCTGAAGTCTTAAGATCGGTGCTATTTCTTTGAAAGTCCCAAAAGCAGCACTAAATATACCTGGATCCCACTGAAGCTCATGGGCTTTTACCATGTGTTTCAAAATAGGACCATTCCAACAGACATTTTCCCTGCTCCTACTTAGTCACCCGGCATAAGTCTGTGTGCGGTCAGGCTGAACAAGGCATGTTCTTTTCTCAGAAGAAATTTTTGCACCCTTCTCTCTTGTGACTCTGGTTCTGTTCTGGATGAAAACCATATTGACCCTCCTCTGACACTGCCTCATATCTGATGTCCAGAAAGTGCATCAGGGCCTAAATGCTTAACCAGCTGCCTTTTAATTTGTGGGTGTTATTCAAGATATTTAGTACTCTGAATGAGGAGAGGCAACAAAGTGTACAATGAGAAAATTTTGCAACATTTTGGTTTCTGGTGCTTTCGTGTGTATCAACAACAAAAGGTATGCTAGGAAGGGAAGTAGTTTTCACTCAAAAGAGCGGTGACTTTCTTGCTGCTTTATCCTCGCAGCTGTGAGCAGAAGAAAACGTGCTCTCATCAAAACCCCAAAATGGAGCAAGCAGTAAAAAGAAAGATGTTCTATAACATGCACACACTATAGCTGTAAAAATAGCACTGCATTGAAAGTGCTGGGCTGGGACTCTTAGGGATAGAAAAAGGCATTTTCAAATGGTTATTGTATTCTGCTTGATGATGCACTTCTTTTTAAAATAAATACTTTATTTTTGTTCAGATATTCATCTAAAAATTAGAAAAAATATGGCATTAGATCCCAATTTCATTAATTAGCTCCTTTTGCTGACAAAAATTTCTAAATTCTATGTTGACAAGAGTCTGTTCCCCATGGCTAAACAAAAACTATCCTCTTTAATAAATCAGACATCTGAAGTGCCAAATAATCCTGAGATAATAGTAGGCAAAATTTTGTTCAATGGAGGCACAATTGAATTTCACATGCTATACCACCAAGATTAGTTTAAAACTTCTGCCACTGCAGCTTCTGCACTGTTGGTATCTGTAAGACTACATTTAAAGACAGGAGAATTTATTTTTTATCTTTCTGACTCTTTTCCTCTCCTTCACCTTCAGGGTTTTTTTTTTGTTTTGTTTTTTGTTTGTTTGTTTGTTTGTTTTTTCATTCCTATCTGACCGTAGAGCTATTCATGTGTAATTTGCTGACCACTGGAACTGTATGTGAAAAGAAAATTACCAGGCATTTTTAAGCATTTTAGATGAAGGTAACCTAACAAAAAACAGGTGACACATGGCAAAGGATTGCCTGAAATGACAGCTATAGCAGGTTCATCTGGTTCTCTGAGTTCATAGTGAATGTCAAGCAAATACACTAAAGTTCCTTATGCTGACTTTTTTTTTTTTTTCCTTATTCTTTAGCTTCTGGTCAATATGAATGTGGAAAAGCCAAGTTCAGACCAAAGTTGTGTGCTCAAAGGATTGTTGCTGGGTGTACTTCTCATCCACACTCCTGGCCCTGGCAGATCAGCCTCCGTACCAGGTATGGCCATTCCCTATTACATTAGACTTTACATGCAAAGAAACTTGCCTCTCATAGGGTATTACAGTTTGTGGTTGCAGCATTCTGAACTTGATTTTAATTTAAAAATAGCTCAAAACTAAGCATTATGTGTAATGAATTTAGAGAGGTCATTTGGACAGTGAAGAATGTTATATTTTGTGACAAATACGCTTAAGATCAATAAATCCACTAATTTAAAACACATTTTTACTAGAAGGCAGAATGACTTTTAATTTGCCACTGTATTCTACAATCAAATTAGTATCTTATGAGTAGTAGTAACAGTTTGAATTACGGTCAGTACAGATCTTGATCAGTCCTTCCATATAAGTATTTCATTCTCCTGGCAAAGCTATTAACAAAACCAGGAATCCAGGTCAGTTGCAGAGCTTTCTGACTGTGATTAGAGCTAGAAAAAGCCAAAATCTCTGAAATGATGATCCTCAGTGCACACAAGGTTTTCTAGTAATAGAAATACTGGTTAAGAGCAAAGATCCAGGTGTTTTCGTACAAGGCCATATAAAAATGTCCACAGAACACTACCATCATTGTAAGAAACATTTTTCAAGGAAAGCAAAATGTTTCCTAATGAAATTGTGGAATAATGTCTTTGTTTGGAAAGGCACATGTTAGAAAGATTACATGATTACAGTAGAATTAACTTTCCTATCTTAAGCCTTTCTGCTCTATTACAGTTATGGCTTGCATTTCTGTGGGGGAACTCTAATAGATCCTCGCTGGGTTCTTACCGCCGCTCACTGTTTAGAAAAGTAAGTATCTGTTGTAGCCCAACCAGTATCTTCTTACACCAGATAGAGTCACAGGAGAAGCAAAAGACACAAAGTAACCAACCTGAGCAGATTGCAAATAGCTTTCAAACAGTTGAGAATTCAGTATTGCAAACAGTTAAGAACTGAGAACTGAGTAACATGTGCAGTTTTTGTTTGGCACCACAATTTAAATGAGACATTAAACTATTAGAGAGCATCCAGAGGAGGACCACAAGAATGGTGAAGGGCCTGGAGGGGAAGCCATACCAGGAGTGGCTGAGGTCACTTGATCTGTTCAGCCTGGAGAAGAGGACACTGAGGGGAGACCTCATTGCAGTCTGCAACGCCTGGTGAAAGGAAGAGAAGGGGGAAGTACCTACCTCTTCACTTTTGTGAGCAGTGACAGGACTCAAGGAAACAACATGAAGCTGAGTCAGGGAAGGTTTAGGTTAGATATCAGGGAAAAGTTTTTCACCCAGAGAGTGTTTGGGCACTCTAACAGCCTCCACAAATAAATGATTGCAACACCAAGCCTGTCTGAGTTCAAGAAACATTTGGACAACACTCTCCGGCACATGGTGTGATTCTTGGTGTGTCCTGGGTAGGCCAGGAGTTGGATTCAATGATCCTAATGGGTTCCTTTCAACTCAGCAGATTCTGATTCTATGGTATTATGATTCTAATTGAGCCAAACCTATTTGTCATTCGTTAAAAATGAGTTCTGACTAAAAAACAGTTACAGTGATAACTTTTGCCAACTTGATTTTGTGTATCATAATAAGGAATTAAGTTTACACCAAAGCTGGCTATCTGGCTTTGATAGAACAAGGTGCCCAACAACATAAGTGGTTTATTTCTAGGTGTGTACTCATCAGCTCACCATGTGTAATGTTTTCCAATAGATCCTCAAGGCCATCTTCGTATAAAGTATACCTTGGATTACACAAAGAAGTAGCATTGGAGCCATCAGTACAAAAACGTGATGTTGAGAAATTGTTCAAGGAGCCACACAGGGCAGACATTGCACTGCTAAAACTCAGCAGGTACCTTTTCACCTTGTTCTGATGGGACAAGTTGACTAAAAAGTGGTTTCTGCTGGTGCTGAAGAAATGTGTGTTTCTCCACACTCTGTGTTCAATTAATGATTTAAGATTCTCTCTTGCTTCTCTTTCTGTAGAAGCTCAAGGGTTTCAGAAAGTGAGAGAGCTGCCTTGGGAGGAGAGAAGGGCTAGGGACACTGACCCAGACTGGCAAAGTGTTGGGTGCCAGCTGCTGGGAGGTGAGGCAGTGGTAGCAGAATAGGAGGTAAAGCCTAGAGGAACGTTGTCTGTTTCTCCATGCTTCTACCTTGAGAATATAATGAGGAATGAAACCTGTAATATTAGCCTGATGGGACTCCATGCTGTTTCCATGCTGTGATGGAGAGATTTCCTTTTCCCTTGGAACTGGACAGTGCTCAGGCAGAGTATGCGCATTTGATGCGATACCCAGTATGGCCCTTCTTGCATCTGTTTTCACTGCTTTCTGTGGAACTGTGAAATCAAAAGGAGTATGTCCATAGAGCTGAAAGCAGACGTGAACATACGGTCCTTGGGCTTTGATTTCTGAGGCTTCAATGCAGGTTCAGCGTAGTTATGTGGCTTTGTAAACGAGCCTTAGCTGCACCTACCCCAAGGCAAGTCAGAAGGACTTAGATTCTGCTGTGTGCTAAATGTTCTGTTGGAAAGTGATTTATAATCAGATTGGATGCAGGAAGGTCAAACTAACACATTTAGCATATGTTAAGTGCCACTAATTCGTACACTTTCTAATAGCTGTGCAATTAGGCTTTGTTGGTTATGCATTCGCCTAAGTCAAAGCATTCTCCTGGATTTATGTACCACCATAAATCAATAGTATGAAAATATCTAACTGTTCTGAATTTCAGACCTTTTCCTTTTGTGTATCACTTTCTGAGGGATTTGAGCCTAAAACAAAAATAGTTTTTCTCATCAGAAAAAAGCCAACACCTGAAGCAAAGGATGTTGAAGATAAATGACAATGTGTATAGTCTTTCTAGAAACCTGAAGGTAGTATCAAGTGAAATTATACTAATGATTGTTCCTGTTTGTTTCTTCCAGACCAGCAGACATTAATGATCATGTAATCCCAGTTTGTTTACCAAAAGAAAATGCGGTGTTAGGAGGAAGAGAGGAGTGCTATGTGACAGGCTGGGGGGATACAAGAGGTGAGACAACATTAACACATCTAAAAGTTCAGGGTTTGGAGACTGGTATGTACTTGTATCCAAACGGCATTCTCTTTGTGCCCCACACAAGCTACTGACGAAAAACTTATTTACCAAAATCATCAAAGACTGCCATTTTTTTACTCTCTCCCACTGATAAATATTCTCTTTAATCATTCAGTGTCACATAAACTGAAACCCTCTAAACAAATACTGAGAGAAGAGTATCAGACCTAAGGAGCCACTGACTCTCCTCTCTCGGTTTACTATGCTTTTCTCCAAAGTGGGCTTTTACCCTATCAAGGATAACCTTCTAGATTTATGTCATTTCTTGTTCACATAAATATGAGTTTGCTCATTCTCTTTAATGATGTTTCATCTCAACCAGCTTGGTTCACATCTCACACAAATATAATCCTCATTTTCAAAACCTCTCACTCTGTTGAGAAGCGCAGCAGTACCTCCTCTATCTCCTTGCCCATCATGCCATTTTCAACTGTTCGTTTCCTACCCCATTTCTTCCACATGAATTTCAAATATAGAGAAATAAAATGGCTTGGGAATGACTCCCATAAATATCAACATGTACTGGATCCACACAGTTACATTGTGAGAGCAGGAAAGTCCATCAGTCAGTGCTGTGTGGATGTTGATGGGTGGTAGAGGGTGATAAGTACCATAATACTGATAAATCTTACCCATTTCAGTTTATCTTCATATTATGCATGGGAAGTATATGCACAGTGCATAAACACTATGCTTATTTTACTGCTTATCCATATCCTGGTGTTTTTTTTGGTGAAGATGAAAATTACCTTTGTCAGTCATTTCTTTTTTGTTTTGTTTTCATTTGAAAAGGAACTGGTGGTTCTGGCATCTTAAAGGAAACTGGATTTCCTGTAATTGAGAATAAAATATGCAACCGCCCTGAATTTTTGAATGGTAGAGTCAAAAGCAACGAGCTCTGTGCAGGGAACATTCATGGTGGCACAGATACCTGTCAGGTAAGAAAGTCTATAAGCATCAGAGACACTGAGATTAGCTCAGTTGTTTAGAGTAGGGTGTTAATAGTACCAAGGTTGAGGATTTGATCCCTGTATAGACCACTCACTGAATAGTTGGACTCATATGAAATCATCCTTATGGATCCTTTCCAACTCAGAATATTCTGCGATTCTGTGGTTTGGTTGTAAGTGCATTCAAATCAAATAGTGCTTTTCTTTCTGGGCTTTAGAGGCCAGACCCAGAATTATCCTTGGGATGTTACCACACCACACGGCATCTAAACTGAAAAATGTACATGTATTCTGCTCTTCCCTTGCTCCCTTGTTTGCTGCTAGGAAGTGGGGCAGGCAATATTTCAGATAAGCCTAAACTACAGAACACATGGTAACATACGGTTGCAGAAGCCAGCTCCATGGAAACTCACTTAGCATGATAAATGGTCTGATTTTTTTCACCTAGACCATTTTGCTTGCCCCAGCTAGACTACCTCCAGTACCCAAGTTAACTTAGTTAACAACCTGAGACAGCTCAGTTAGCAGTCAAGTGGAGCAACTCAGGCAAAACAAAGGCCAGAGGAACCACCAATCATCTAGTAACAACAGGAAGCCCTGAAGACCTCAGAAAAGACATGGAGGGAGGAAGCTCATGTTAAGTTAATAAGGGCAATCAGTTTCCATCTCCAAATCCTTTTACTCTAAAAATCAATGTAGTGCCAGGGTGATAAAGAGATGACTTTACAAAAGTGTTCAACAATATGCATAGAGAGCTCTTGTCTGGCTAGAACTCCAGTGTTTCCTTACAACGTGTGCAGCCCTCACATGTAAGAGGTACTTTTCTTTCTGTGCCTCCTGTGAGAAGGCCACCCTTGCATAGGGGTCTGTCACCTAAGGAATCATTTCATTCTTTCTCTATTTAGGGGGACAGTGGAGGACCTCTAGTCTGTCGGGACCAAGATAAATTTGTTCAACATGGAGTCACCTCTTGGGGCCTTGGCTGTGCCCAACCCATGAAACCTGGTGTTTATGTTCGAGTCTCCAATTATATTCCTTGGATTAAGAATGTCATGGAAAGCAACTGATCCTGGGTATGGACTGCCCTCTCCTGGAAAGAAGTATGCACGTCAGAAACAAGATTCCAAGTGCAGTATTAAAGCTACAATCATTCATAAGAAAGTAAAATAAATATGATCATCGATTTTAAATTGCCATAAATTAATAGTTATTGCCAAGAAACTAAACTGACAGTGTGTTACCCTCTTTCTGTATGCTCTATGGTTTTCTGTGTTTGACAATAGACTTACATACCTCTGGATTACATACCAAAAATCCCAACCTTCATTGTAACTGAACACCTACATTTTGATCTTACATTAGGTTCTACATTGATGTTTTCTTCTAAGGTCATAACTTTCCAAAACATTGTGCTTCCAACAAAGGAAGAAAGGAGAATAATTTTTATTTTATGTGAGTTGTCTGAGCCTCTTACCAATTTGATTCTACAACCTAAAGAAGAATCTCACAATACATGTGAAGTTTTATTAGATATATCTTATAGTATTAAATACATNAAAAAACAACCAAAAAACAACCAAGAAAAGAAATAGACACATTTGTTTTGTATTTTCATAATTTTTATTGACATGGAAATCTGGAAATCTAATCAGCAATAGTACAAATATTGCATCAAAGACATAAAGCAGTGAGTAAAAAATAGCCTCACCCAAAAATTAGCCCGTACTGAAGATGGAGAAATAACTGTCAATCATGACCACAAGAAATGACAATGCATTTAATGTATTATAGAACTCTGTTGTCCGTAGTACCCATTTGTTTCATTGTATAATTAATTTTATCTGACTGCATAACTGTTAAATGAATATTTTTCTTCTCTAAAAGAGAATCATGTACACATGTCTGTGGTTATACGAAATGAAAGCTTAAACCTTTAGAAATGCTTTCCAGGGTAAGCTTGACTAATATTTGCCAAAGTTAAACACTTGCTAGCTATGAACCCTTGTTCTCACTCTGCACCCCTTGGATATCAGCCAAAGAGCACCCCACAGGCATCTGGGGACTCCTGGCTCTGCATGGAATCCTTTTGCATCCCCAGGGTGTGCTGAGTGCACTTCAAGTAACAAAGCTGCTTCCTGAGCTGGGATTTGTCTTGTCCATTTTCTAGAGTGCAGGGGTCCACTCTCAGGCATGCCAAGCTACGTGCCATTTTCAGATTGTCTGTATTTTTTTGTAGGCATGTACATATGAGAACTATAAAGCATAATCAGGTGGCAGGACAATTTTTGAAGCTTCCATGTCTGGAGTCTGAACTACATCTGGAGTCTGATTCTGGGAGATGTAATCTTCTCAGGGCATTACTTCCTGAACAGGAACAGCTCTGATAAAGCATGACCCACCCGCCTACGTGGTCTGCAGGATTCACTGAGCACAAATACCCTCCTGTGTATTTTCCATATATATTCACTTGGATCATAAAGCCAGCCAAGAAATCTGTACAGTACTTCCCCGACAACAGAAATTCTGTGTTGCAGCTCGGTCTTTGATTTGTTAAGCTCTCAGATGCGAGCTTTAATACCTGGTTAACTGTCTGGCTTGTAGGCAGAGAAGTCAGTGACCTTGCTGTCTTTGCCAAACTGGCTAGACGTGCCTGAACAGCTACAGAAGTCCCTCCTCATAACCAGAGTGCCAACTGATCTTTTCCTTCTACAAGAGTGTCAGAGGCAATAAAATTTGCCACTTATCACTAACCGTTTGCACAGACTACATGAAGGAACCCAGCACATTTGGTGGCAGTGGTACTTTTGAACCAAACAGCACATTCACCTATTTGTTGGTCAGAGGAACCTCTTTGCTGTAGGAAGAACACAGCTCCTGGGTTTCTGTGGTCACATTGTTCATGCCCCTTTGGTGACAGCAAGGTGATCACTTGTGATGTGCTGTGTACCCCACATCTCTCAATGAGCGTACACATGCAAGACAGCTGTAGCTGACAGTTTGGTCCCTACTTGAAGAGCCTCTCACTGGGTGAGCTGAGTCACAACAGCCATTTTAGTGTCAACTCATGCAGCAGAGGAAAACACTGATGTGCCTCCTGAAAAGTTTGTGGGACTTTCCCATATGTATTAAGTGGTTTGAGGCATACACAAATTTAGAATAACGTTT
The DNA here is from genome assembly GCA_013399695.1 of Formicarius rufipectus. Classification (NCBI taxonomy): domain Eukaryota; kingdom Metazoa; phylum Chordata; class Aves; order Passeriformes; family Formicariidae; genus Formicarius; species Formicarius rufipectus. The sequence continues at coordinate 489,323 of VXAU01000081.1, read as the reverse complement.
TTTTAAAAAACAATGTCCAGTCCAGTGATCTGCATACCCACATGCATGCACCTCCGTGAATCTGGTTTCTTCTGGGGTTCCCGCTCATTGAAGCTGCCTCTGTGCTTCTACAACCTCATCTGTCCTCTCTCACCCACAGTAGCTTAACCACAACCCAAGTGCTCCTAGAGATGGGAGGACTTTTTGACTTACAAAATCCCTCTGTTAGGGGTAAGAGTTAGGACAGGTGCAATTGCCAAATACAAACATGATCTGAAGTCATTAACTACTATCATTTTAGCAGTCAAAACACATGCACGGGCTTTTTTGTACTGTCCTCTACAAAATGAATTTTCAGAAAACATATACATCACATCTGATCACTTCACCCTCTCTGAGGGTCATGCCTGTTGTGTGGGCTGCCTGGGTGCAGAGAAGGCAGGGCTGAGTTCAGTACATGGCCAGAGCAAGCCCAGAGCTTCCATTTCAGGGCTGGTCTCTGCCAGTCAGCCTTGGGACATTGTCTTTGGCTACCTACAGAAGACTGTGTTGGTGTAGAAGTTTTTCTCCTACAGCAATAGCTTCAGTTTTGGGTTGTCGTCTAGATTAGCCAGGTATATTGTGAGATGCTCATTTAGTTTTATATGCCTCAGTCACCACTGACTTCTGCTAAGCATCCCATTGACCTTTACTGTGCCTCAGAGGAAGTTAGGAACAGCCTTGAAAGACAGGTCTTTATCACTAACTGCCAAAAGTGTGCAAACATTAGGCTGAGATTAGTGTTAAAGGTCCTGTTTTCCTCCAGCAAGGCTGATGATAAGGGCAGTTGCTGAGAAAAGGCAGGGAGGGTTGAGAACTGTTGAAATGCACAGTACTGGAAGTCCTCCTGGGCAGACACCTGCCTGCATATGCCCTTAGAATGGTGAGACAGGAGCAGTAGTCATTCAGTTTCACTGACTAATGTAGCTCTACTCGTTTGTGGTATGAACCATCAAAACTCAGTCCTATATTTGCTTGTGCCAAACATGTTCTTTTCTGAGCTTACAAGATCCTTTACAAGACCTCACTGACCTTCTTTTGTTTATTTTTTTCTCTGTTGGTAACCTTTTCAACACCACAGCTTTTCAATTCCTTTGCTGTAAGGAGTGTATTGTTTACCAGTCAGTGGCCAGAACCCAATGCTTGATGAAGGTCATACAGCAGAAAGGGAAGGCAGTCTGTCCCTGGTATCTGCTTGCAGAGCCAGGGAGTCAAGTTATTCTGCTATGTGCCAGCTTCAAACAGTGGAAAAAATCGGCATGCTCTTGAAAGAGGAGTTTGGAAAAGCATCCAACAGAGAGCTGACAGAAGCCCTTCCCTCAGAGATATGGGTGTCACTGGCCAGGGAACAGGACAGTGGGGTATAACATGAACCCCATCTGGGCCTGGGGGAAGGTATTAATGTGCAGCAGGACAATCTGACCTACAGAGTTAATGCCTTGTGCAGGGTATGGCACTTACAGAAAACTCTGGAAATGTGAGGAGGAGGACTGTTGCCACATTTCAGAACGCCCTTGAACAGGGAGAGAGACGAGGTTTGTGTTGCAAAGTGTCCCTGTGGATGACAATCAGACCAGAGAGGTTCTCCTGATGCACACTGCTGATTACCATCCCTTCCAACCAGAGGAAGAGCCACTCTGAACACTACCCTCCTTCCTGATCCATCATACCTTTTATTTGTCCAGATTCTTCAGGGGCAACGGAGAACACATCAAAATACTCATCCTCTCCTCCTCAAACTCATTGAAATCTTAAACACAAAGTACTGTCTCAAACCTCCTCACCCAAATGTATATCCTAACAAGAGAAATTAACAAAAAGTTCAAATGGATAAAGAAATAAATAAAAGCTCACTGAGCTGGATAGTGCATCTTTCTAAAGCTGTTCTATTCTCTACCAAGAACCACAAACTGGTCTCTTCTTGAAAACAGCATACTCAGAAAAAAAAGTATTTATTCCATATTTATAGAAAAATACACTACTTGTTTTAAATGTCCTTATGCTTAGAAGAAGAATATGAAGTTTAATCCATATTCTGCAGCAAATTTTGAAGTAGGTGGAGAACAAATTCCCGCTATGGGAATACAGTTCTTTCCTCAGTGTTGTCCTTCAAAGGTCAAATATAAGAGTTGGTGTCCTGGTGTTTCCGTTTCTTGCCACGTTTTCCAAAATGACTGAAGAAACAGAAGGGGAGAGGAATATAAATGTGAAAGGAGCATGAAAATACATAGTTCAAGTTGTAGTCCAACCTGCAGTACTGAAATGCTTAATTTTTGCACAGAAAATTACCTTTTCTTTAGTTTGCACCTTGAATCAGGCAAAAGTTGTTGATGTAAAATTCAAAGTCTTTGCTTGAAACATTAATATATAGAACTATATCCTCAAAATAATTAGCCAAGGTGTAAATGTTCCCCACATCTCTGCAGTGCAGTCAAGAGTCTGGTCTGTTCTCTGTCAGGAATAGGAAAGCTGTGCCTACTACTATTTAGCTACAAATCCATCACATATGTGACTTTTCTGTGACTTCACAAATTGTGGAATTGCTTTCGTGACAAAGGGGCCTTTTTCTTAGGGTGATTTGATTAAGGTAATGATTGTTTTTCAGGCAGAGATTTGCAGACTATGCCTTGCAATATCTCTCTTGCACACTTACTTTCTATTTCCAGAGATGCATAGGACAACTTTGTGTCTCTACGGGAAAAGTATAGATCTTATCTCCATACATTTTTTCAGTGGTACTGAAAAGTTCAGGTTTCTACTGAGGAAACTCAATAGCTCATAACTTCAACCTAACTAGGCAATTTACTTTCACACTTGAAAAATTTTGATAGTTGGCAAAATTGGAGGAGAACACCTTCAGGAAACCTCACCTAAATAAAAGTAAGAAGATACACCTCATACCTTGAAAGCAGTTCCACATCCTCCACTGTCTCTGGTAATGAAATTCCCTTTGTCTCTGGTAAAAGCAATACTAGAAGTCCACAGACAACTGCAAGAATACCTATAATGGACATTGAAGAAATACAAAAGCAATAAGAAAAGCATTACTTTTTTATTTTCAGGTTTTATCAACTGAGAAAAGCTTATCAGATTAAGTTTGAAGTGAGATTCTTTTTAAGTGTGTCAGTTTCTTATTAACCTATTCTAATCAAACACCTTTATGCTACATTAATTTAACTAATTACAAAATCACTTGAGGGTTAGGAGTTCATTTACAGCCTGATCTCCCTAAAGGGAGATCTTAGAAGTCAAAAATCTGTCTTTCAAAGTTTTATCAACTGAAGTTACTAGCACCAATTTTCCTTTGTAGTCTATCCTATCAATTTTGATTTTTCTCAGTCACATCTCTCTCCTAGAAGTCTGTTTTAGCCACAAGAGTCCCATGGAAATAAGTCGTGGGTTTTCTCACAGAATTACTCCATATGGCTTTTTTTTTT
>VXAU01000081.1:367903-485831 GCA_013399695.1 Formicarius rufipectus | reverse complement strand
GGAATAAATTTGACAGGAATACGAAGTTATAGATAATACAACAACTACAGTCATAATTGTACCTGTCAAAAACTCAAAGTAGTTTTTAAAGGTCAGCAACCTCTATTCTTGGCAGCCTAAGCTTATTTCTCTGTAATTACAGAACCTAGCTACAAGGTTTATCATTCTTAAAACATCTCACATAGTTTCTTTTTTGTTTCTTCAGCAAAGTTATCCAAGCTGACCTGAGATCTTCCAGGCTGTAGGTTGAAATCACACTTTTCACCCGTTTCCCATTCATCCTCTTGCTCTAGGCATGAGGGTTGAGAGGCACTGCTCTGAAGGGGAGATGAGGCTGCATACTATTTTTGCCCCAAAAGAAAAGCTCTGTTAGGAGGACAGTTAAACCAAAAGGACATTTTAAATCAAATCTTACTGAAAATAATTAGAGGTAGCTCCAACCAAATGGCTGCTAATCGGAAAAGCAGGAATGGGGCTATGATCCCACCTAGGTCACACAGACTTGAGCACAAGGAAACACCAAAGTTTCTGCAAAAGACAAAATATGCCTGATATTAGAAAGGTGCTATTAAACAGATTAACCAAAAATTTAAGGAGTAGAATGTTGACTTAGCTCCAACATTATCTCATCACCATATGCCATCCACATTGAGTAGTGGCTGTTCAGCTGCGAAACTCTGGAGAAAACCAAGTTTAACTAAACAACAGTGAAACAGGAAATACAGAAAAGCAGAGGGAAAAGTTGAAGAATTTCTAGGAGCTTTTGACATACCTCAGCGTTGTAGGGTACAATTCACTGTTCACTAGATAGACGACTTCAAAAGCTATTGTGATGCTCAGTCTTCCCAGTGTGGCAACTGTCGTTTTGAGCCATGGGATATCTGTTCATTCAAAAAGAAACCCTGTTGAAGTGTGTTTTGCCACACCAGCAGAGCACTCCTGAAAACCCCAGGCTCTGTCAGCAGACGTTTTATGACAAAACACTGGATCAGTGCAAATCAAACTGAAAGGCCACTGTTGTAGATATCAATCTATATACTGGTATTTGTTGCTTTTGACTGCCATGTGAGGCTGCTTTGGAGAATTAGAAGTCACTTGAGTTGATTGATTCGAGATGTTGGTGGGGCATAACAGCATGGTTGGGACAATGAATGTTACCAACTTCCATCACCACATCCAAATTGTCCTCTGGAAAGGAGTATTTAGTTACATGGGGATATTATACTGTAAGAAACACTGTTGAGTCACCTCCCAAAGCCTTCTGACCACAAGGAAGCTACCTCTAAAAGTGCACAGAATCATTTAAATTGGAAAAGGCCTTCAAGATCACTGAGTCCAACCATTAACCAGGCAATGTCAAATCCACCACTAAACCACGTCCTTAAGCGCTACATCTACACATCCTTTAAAATCTTCCAGGAATTCTGCAGTAAAATAGTTCTCCCTGGAGAAGACCACCCACCCACTCTTTGTAATTTGTCTAGCTGGTGCACATTAGACACGCTCCTAATAATGCTACTCCTGGCCATCCTCCTCCTCCTTTCCATGGTGCTTGTCTTTGTACATGACACGATTGGCACAGGGACATGACATGTTCCCCTTGGCTTTGCCCATCTCTCTTGGCTCTGCTCAAGCTCTAGTGGGCATGGTCTAACTGCAACTAGGCAGAAGGGGAGTCAAGTGTAACAACAAGCCTGAACCTGGCATGAAGGGGAGCTCCACCACTGAAGAGGGTGCTGGCAGGGATTGTGTTTTCTCAAAACTTCTACAGGAAGAACAAGAAAACATTCCAGTTTGCTCTGACCAAAAAATGAGACACTTGGGTTTATTTCCCTTCCAAAACAACCAAACAAACCCCCATCAAATTTCATTCCATGTTGCAAGACACTCTATTTGCCCTGAAAAGTTCTGTTTTCACAACATATGTAAGAAAAGCAAGGGCTGGAAAGAACAAAACAAATCCATTTTGTCTTCCTCGCACCCCCTCCATCAGAACCCCTAGGTGAGGGTGATGTCTATGTGGCTCCTGCCTCTGCCAGGGGACTCAAAATGTGTGAGCACCCCAGTGTGATGCAGCTCTCACAAGCTGCTAGTTCAGCTTTTTACATCTGTATAAACAGACTTTTCTTGGAAGCAGGAATTGGACCTCAGGTGTCCCACCTGCAAGTATCTTAATCCCCAGCCTGTCCTGCTCTCACCTCTGCAGGGTCTCCTCAACACTTCACCACTAGTAGGAGAAGGCTGGTGGCAGCATGCTGCTGGACCCAGGCCATCGCTTTCTCCCCCTCAGTCAGGCCACATTACCCCCACACGATGCTCCCACTCTAACCTCAGACCTGATTCTTGACGCCTAACATATGGTATGGCCCAAAATACAGGACAGTGCTGGAGGAAGGTGCCCTGCAGGAGTAATTCCCAGTGCCCCTCTCTGTTTCCTCCTCTTGTGGCAACCCTAGCTCCAGGAGATCACCAGTCTCAGCCCCTGCTGTCCCAGCACGACCTTTTTACTTTCTTAACATATGGAAAATGATGCTGGCAGAGCCAGCAGACAACATGGAGAGCAGGCCCTCTGTGCCTGAATTGCCATGACCTGTATTGAGGGAGCTGCCACAAGAGGAGAATGGGGCAGACAGCATCTACTCATCATGTGATAGCTCTCCTGGGAGACATACAGGAGTGGAAATCAGGGGGAAATCTGCGGTTTTGTGTGGCTTTCTATCCTTGCTTAGGAGGTGTCAGCAAGAATTCTGTCATTGACCTCAAGAGCCTGACACTGGGAAGGGAATTACCTTCTGGCAAGAAGGCAGTAATGAGACAAGCAACGCCCGCTGCAATGTTGCTTATTGCAAAGGGCAGGCGCCGGCCAACACGATCAATTGTCACTATAATTAGGAAAGCAGCAGGCAGCTCCACAGCTCCTGAGATGAAGAAGTCTAGGTAGAGGTTTCCGCCGACAATTCCTAGACGCATGACAAGCCCTTGGTAGATCAGGGCACTTGTGAACCTAAACAGCAAAGGGGAAAAAGTGTTGAGAGGCAAACAAATGATTGTAGGTAGAAGAAGAGAACCTAAAAGTCACAAGGGGAATCTTTGTTCAAAACTCACCACACTGGTACCAAATTGGACTGAAATGGGCACTCACCAGGCATACATCAGGATAAGTGTGCACTTCCTCATCTGGGGAGTCCTCACCAGGTCAAGAAAGGAAGGGTTGCTGATCTCCTGATTGCTAATAGTGATCTGAGGAGACAAGCGAGCAGTAATCAGCTGTCAGGGGTCAGGCAAGGCAGAGGGGCAGAGTTCCTATGTGAACACAGGGATCAGCAATATTCCAGTCCAATGAGTAAAGGTGCTGGCAAGCCAGTTTGCTGCTTATAGCACTCCAGAACAGTGTACAGGTATGGGAATAGCTTATAACTGGACACAGCTGTGGGCTTTCCTTAATAATGACCATGTAAAAGAATCAATTAAAAAAATCCCCAATCTTAACTTGAGAACGGAAAAATTATTTCCAGCTTGTAAACTGAGAGAAGTAGACCTGGATTTTCTTGGAAGGCAATATGCAGTCATTGTCACATCAGGGTCACTGGGAGCAGAAATGCCTTCTGGCAGAGGTGGGAGAGAGGAGGAGACTGTGGCAGGAAGGGCAAAGTGATGGGCTGAGGGAAGCGGGGACAGAGGGTATGAGCAGCAAGCAATGGGCTTAGGAACATCACTGGTGGCACAGCTGGGCAGCAGGAAGTAAACAGGAGTGAGAGAAAGTGCAGACCTGTGACAATGCTTGAGTGTTACAAAGTATTCAACTAGTGACATTCTGAGGGTCTTAAAATATCCAAGCATAGTGCTGAACATGGCTTTTACCCAAAGCTTTCACCTTTATTTGTTTTTTATATCATAAGGTGGCACAGCTGCTTTTCAGTGAAATTTAGCGGGATGTTTTTACACTAAAGTAGTCATTATGACTTTTTCATAACTGAGTGACACAAGGCTTTTTAAGTAAGACAGAGAAACCCCACATTTCTTTGAACTTCCTTTCTACTCCCTCTTGCTTTTCTACTGTAAGCACAGCCAGAAGTTTTCCTCAAAGTACTGCCACTTCTACTACATGCCAGAGCTCTTTGTGAGGCAGGCCAAGGTCACTGGATTTCTGCAGTGCTATTGGACTCTCTCATAGCATGGTTATAAAGCTGCCATGTCTGTTGTTTATAAGAACGGGCTGCCAGCCATCAGTTGTGACTTTGGGCAAATATGGTTTCAGTTTTCCAAAGGACTAAAGATAAATTCAGCACAACTGCTACTTTTATTTTTGTGTCTTGATAAAGTCAACAACCCCAAGCATGATTGAGCATGTTTTTATGGATGAAGAAAAAAATCCCTATGGAGAGTGAACACTTTGTAGAGGAAATAAAATCCTCCCTTTGTTATTCAAAGTCAAGGAGAGCTTTGTTATTCACATTAGTGCACTCGGGAATTCAGTGACTGGGCCCATGTTTCTAAAGATACACCATCTGAAAACCCTGAGTGAAGTTTTATAACCAATTTCCCTCACATTTTTATGTTCCAGCAAAATTCTACATCAGGTTTTCCACAATAATTTTTAAAAATACACAGTTCTACACATGCTTAATTCTTCATGGGACAGTACATCCATGCATGTGTATACTACCTACATAAGTATGTCAATATATAAAAGAAATACATGTGTCTAGATATGTCTATATAGTAGGAAAAAGTATATATCTGCATATAAATGGAGGGATTTTGATCCACAACTCTCTTAAGAAGCAGCTCCTACTCAGTTGGTTGCAGTTCATTATGGTTTTGGACAGAGACCAAGAATTATAAAATTAGATTGAAAAAAATCCCCATACTAGGATAAATATAAACAACTGGAAAAAAAGAGTTCATAATTTGCACTTAATGAGTTCTGGTTGGAGTTGAACTATATTGGTGTTGTAACTCACAGAGCAAAAGCAGCAAATGTTTACCTTTTTTCATACAAAGGTCATCTGTGGTTTCTGTATGCCAACAAAAACTCAAAGCTGCCAGATCAAGAGCGTATAAGGGACTTGGCCAATGAAAATGGATACAGACACACTGAAAATTCTGAGCCAAAGTGCATTGATGGATAATGCCTATGGCTTCTCACTTCTCTCTGTCCCTCCACACCTGCATCACTTGGCTGGAAATTCTTGAGTTGCTTTGTGAAAGAGAAGTCTGACATGAGTCAGTGTGAGAAATACACTTGATCCACTACTAATGAGCTTCCTGGAGATGGTCACTTTCCTCTGGGCACAGCACAAAGGATGACACCATTCTAGATTAAAGAAGTCCCAGGAACAGATACAGCACAACTCTGTGTGTGTGAAGGTTAATCTGCTGCAGCTGTGAGTGGCTTAGAGTACTGAGCATAGACATTTTTGGAAAAAAATATATATAACTTAAAAAGTAGGGAAAGAAATATATCTTCTTAGACACATTATGCTTTGGAAATACCAATGTTTAGCAAGAGGAAGTGGGTGTAGGAATGCAGGGCTGAACATGGAGGGTGAACTGCAGCTGCACAACCTTCCTGCTACATGTCTTGGGCCACCATCAGCACTGGCTAATATTGACCAGGACATGAGAATCTCACTGGTATATATGCCCTAGCCAAAGACAATATCATAGAATCATGGAATGGTTTGGGTTGGAAGAGGCATTAAAAATCATCTAGTTCCAAATCCCTTGTCATGGGCAGGGACACCTTCTATTAGACCAGGTTGCTTAAAGCTTTGTCCAGTCTGAACACCTTCAGGTATGGAGCATCCACAGCTTTTCTGGGAAACTTGTTCCAGTGCCTCACTACCCTCACAGTGAAGATTTTCTTCCTAAAATCTAACTTAAGAATGCCCTCTGTCAATTTGAAGCCACTCTTGTTCTGTTACTTCATGCCCTTGACAAAAGTCCATCTCTAGCTCTCCTGTAGGACCCTTTTAATTACTGGAAGGTGCTCTAATGTCTCCCCAGAAACTTCACTTTGCTGGGTCCAACAATCCTGGCTGTCTCAGCCTTTACTCATAGGCAAGATTCTGCAGTCTTCTGATCATCTTCATGGCCCTTTTCTGGACTTCAACAGGTCTACATCCTTCCATAATCTCTTGAGGTTTAACAAGGCCAACTGCAAGGTGCTGTACCTGGACTGGGGAAATCTCCAGTATCAACAGAGACTAGGGAATGAACAGATCAAAAGCAACCCTTCTGAGAAGGACTGAGGGGTGTTGGCGAGTGAGAGGCTGGACACAAGCCAGCACTGTGCACTTGCAGCCCAGAAAGTCAATTGTATCTTGGACTGCATCACAAGCAGTGTGGCCAGCTGAGTGAGGGAGCTGATTCTGCTCCTCTGCTCTACTCAGGTGAGACCCCATCTGGAATTCTGCACCTAGATCTGGAGTCTCCACCACAGGAATCATCGAATCATATGATGGCTTGGATTGGAAGGGACTTTAATGGTCATTCTAGTTGTCCACATATGTTGTCATTGAACCATAAGGGAAATGCCAAGTAATCATAGTCTGAGAGCCAGACATTGTTACCCAGCACAGAAAAAGCCAAATGGTGTAATGACACAACAGTGTTATTGGAAATGCATCGGTCTTTTCTGTCAAAACCACTTGCCAAAGGGCTGTAACTCTAACACATATTGTCCTATTTTATAAATAGTGATCTCAGACAGAGCTTCCACAACTGTGAATTTTGCATCATATTTTGCCCCTGTTGGGATGGAAGCAAATTCATCCTTAAATTCTAATTTCATCTTCTCTTTGAGTTGTAAAAACAATTTCTAGAAAAGGAGCCAGGAAAATGGATCCTGCTATCTCCATACATTCTGTCAGCTAAAATGGCAGCTGCTGTGAAATAGCATTGGCCCTCAGGCTAGTTTCAGGCAAGTTTTTAAAGTAGGAGTGTCGCAAATGAAAGACCTGATTCATTGTTTTGCAGACTGATTCTTTTCAGTTAATATATTTCCAGTCAGTTCACTTTTACCATCCTGCAATTAACAAAGTAGGTGTGGGACTTACAATCTTGTTCTGGTGTGACACTTTAAGAATGTTGTCCATCACTTAAAAAGAATGCAATTTAATACCACTCAACCTTCCAAAGTTTAAGAAAAATCTCTAGCTCAAACAGACGACAGTACCTCTGAGTAATGTGGAGACAGAAATTTCCCATTGTGTTTTGCAATGTTGTGCATGATTTTTAATGCCTTCTCTCCCTTTTTGCGAGTCAGGAGCCAACGTGGAGATTCAGGAACCACCCTGTAAAAACACAGAATTCGTAAACAGGGTTTTTACCCTGTAACATTATGAGTAAACCAAAGTATTGTCTTTTACCCTGTGTCGACATAAGACACACTGATCTTTCAGTCTTTGGGATACAGAAACTCTTTTGAGGACTATTTTTCCAGTCAGTCTCCTGTAAAATATTTGATCCTTGTGGGCAAGAAAGAAGAAAATAGACTATATCGATACCCATCAAGGCTGAAAAACAGAAAGTCTAACCATATTTGCACAATGGTTGTCAAAATTGTGGCACCCAACAAGCAAAGAAGGTGCCTGAAGAACAGCAATGAACAATAAAAGTCAGCTCTATGCACATGTAGTAACATGTACAGGTAAATAAGGAAACTTCTAACTATAAGATACACACACACACACTCAAATGTAAACATATTTTATGAACTGAACACAAAGCAATACTACTGATGGGTGTTTGAGTTTCTGCCTAGGGTTAAGATGATTCACAATTTAAAAGTTCACAGCAGGCAACACTTAAGCAAACAATGTGCAGGAAGAGGGTATGTGGGTTGTTTTTGCTGGATCCAGTCCAAAGGACAACCACACTGAGACAGGTGTTTACCATTGCATAGTGCTCTGCTTTCTCATTAGCTGTACTGCCCAGCTCAGGGGACCTGTGGGGAAAGTTCAGACTTGAATTGAATAGATAATGAGAGATACAAGTGGGGTCTCATGGCTGCTGGGTAAATCAGACCCTGGTCAAGTTAACCTTATAAACACAGTGGGGCTCTGAGAAGGCCCAGCTGTGGTTGATCAGATAGGCAAACTCTGGGCAGAAAAACAAAATTAATGCATGGCTGTGATTCAGTAATAAAGAATTGCAAATGACAAAATCAACAATATGCAAATATCTTCTTCCTAACCTACAACATCTTCCACTCTGGAGACTTGAGTCCACCGCAAGTGACTCAAGATGCTTGAATAGAAGTAGCAATAAACACAAGATTAATGACTGCAACATTACCAATAGTAGAGCAGGAAGAGGAAGTTGGGCAATGAAATAGCCAGCTGGATCCCCTGCCAGGTGGGAATCAAGTATGCAATTCCAGGGAGAATAATGATTCCCAAGGTAAAAAACATCTGAATCACGATTCCAACAATCCTCTGATCAGAACCAACGATCTCTGTCACTGAGCAGAGAGAAGGCAAAATAAACAACAGAGAAACAAACCTAATTCTAAAGAAAAATATTAAGAGTTGGAACATAAGGAACAATAGTACTATATCAGGTCACAAGTCTGCCTAGTTCAGCATTTTGTCTTCAGCAGTGTAAGTATGTCATTGAGACCTCCAGTGCCAACACAGTTGACATCTCCAATTCATCCACTGTTCTTCAGCTAGAGGGTTTTCTGACTGCATGTTTACTACTGAATTACATGGGGCCAGAACAGGGGTTTGAAACTGCAACATGATCATGTGTAGTGGGAAATTCTTAGTATTCCCCCTAGAAACATTTTGGTGTATGTCCCAGACAAGAGGGTCCTTCAGGCAGGGACTCCTCCCAGCAGGTAATATGGACAAGGCATCTGTAGGGAAGAGAGTTTAACCATACCATACTGGTTGCTCTGAGTGCTAAAATATGATCCAGTTTGGTTTATTTACTAGAATGTTTCTAGCCTTTGATGTCTTTTTTTTTTTTTTTAATATATTTTTGTGGATTTTTATTTTGTGAATGTGTCTAATCACTTTGATTAGACAATGGCAAACCCATGGCCATGACATTCACAGTTGCAATGAGCAATGAATGAAGAAACGTCTCCTGATTGTTCCAAAACTGTCATCACTAGGTAAGCTTCAGAGTAAAAGCAGAGGGGTTTATGTTGGTTTACAATGCACAGAAAACACTTTTATTTGTTTGTTTGTTTTACTAAAGCAGACATAATTTTATAAGTAACAATGATTTGTTTCCACTGTCAATGCAGAGACATCATGACTATTTTTATTGACTGATCAGGGGCAACTCTATTGCCTAAAGGTTGCTGCTTAGCACTGACCAGGAGGAGCTGGGTTGTACACGAAAACAAAGGAAAGTTCTTGAGGTAGTCTGAAGCACAGATTAGTAGCTTTGGGGATATATTAATGGCAACCATCTTTCTGGTGCAACAAAACCTATAGTCATTATATGCCTCTTAAAAGATACTAGGTTGGTAAATACTTTAGGTGATCCCGGAGTGCAAGTGCAGATCCCTGAAGGGACTTAGAAGGAATCACTCTCTCCAAGAGTCATGCACTTTGCTTAGGGCTGCAGTAATACACTTCTCCTCAAGATGTTGTTTCTCTGAACCTCTCCCTAAAGCCAGGCAGTCTGATCTGAGCACTGAAAAACATTCCTAACCGTTAAGCTTGGACATTTTAAGAATGCCATGGATTTGACATAAAACATTTCGCTGGTTACAGCACTTGCCAAAGCTTCAGGACAAGATTCCAGTTTAAAATTAATCCTTATGCTTGGAAGTGAGAGGAAAATCAGCTTCTGGTCCTTTCACTGGATCTTGTGCTTTAGTTGCTCAGCAGTGTAACTGTGCCCAGAAAAACTACGTGCTTCCAGGCTTTAGAAGCTAAGAGGGCTAGATAGGTATTTTGTACATACATCACCATAGTGCTCACAGGTCTCACTGTATCTATCTTGTCACCATTCTGCTCTCATTCATCCGAATTCCACTAGGAATTTAAAAAAGTTATCATAGGCCTTACAGACAGCAGCAATGAGACAAGTGTTTGCACTATATAATGATATTATCACTGTGTTTTGGATTATCACATTAAATTACCAAATGCTTGATTTTCTAAGTAAATCTGACATCTCATCTCTAGTAGGATGCCTTCCTCAGTATCTTGCTTTTTCATGCCCTATGACCAGCTTTCTGAACCTGGAAGTTATTCAAGATGCCAAAACCATATCCTTTACTCATGAAAAATAATCTTGCTATGTGAGGAGCTTCATTGCTATAGTCTGTAGACTGTTAGACTGTAAGATTCTGTATCCTTGCTGTTTTGATGCTATTTATAAATAAACTTCCTTCCTTTTCCCTTTTCAGGAAATAATAGTCCTAATATGGATCCTGGTGTCCAGTCTGACACTAAGCAAAGTCTCCCAGCTAAAGAATGAAAGCAGCGATCCAAGTATCTGCCCTCCCAGTGAGGAAAAGCAGTTAACCCCTCTGAGCATCTGTGGAAGATGTTCAGACTCCACTAAAATTAACCATGTCTCTGTTTGTGAATCTAGTTTATTTGGGGCTTGCTCTGTAGATTATTAACATATCGATGATCTTCTATTTAATAAGACCTTTATAAATGCATATGACATTCCTTCACCTCTTAATTATTGGGGGACAAATGCATTAACTAGGATGGACTTGAGTTACTCATTGTCTGCAGACTCCAAAGTCAGTGCTTTGTTCCCAAGAAAAACTATTATCAAGAACACAGGTAGCCAGACTGTTTGTATTCAAAAAATCCCTCTTTTTTTCTAACCAGGAAAGAAGATAACAGCTCTCACCAATTACATAGCATGTCATCCAGGTTCCTTTGCCAAACATGCCTTGGAGAAAACGGAAGATCAAAAATACAGTAAAATTTGGTGCAAATGCCACTATAATACCACATATCCCAACCCCGAGACAGGAGAGCAGGTAGATGAGGATTCTGCCATATCTGTTGAAAAAGGAAAAGAAAGTGAAGATCATGGAAAGACACAAAAGGTTGGGGGTTTTTGTTTGGTTTTGGTTTGGTGTTTTGTTGTTGTTGTTTTGGTTTTTTTTTTTTTGGTTGGTTGGTTTTTTGTTTGTTTTGTTTGTGTTTTGTTTTTGTTTTTTCCTGGCAGTTCATTTTAATGCTAGATCTGAAACTACCTTTTTGACACCAGCTTTTTCTGAAAGGTGGCACCTTGAAACTTCATAGTGTTGGTCCTTGGAATATAGGACTCTTTTCCCTGTGGTAGCTATCACTATAAATACATTACTAGTTTTAAAACTGGTGATGTTCTCATGAGAATCCCTTTTGTTTTAGAAAACTGTTTGGTTTTTTTGTACCTAGATTATGACCCATATGTTACAGTTCAGGTTTTGGATCAAGTTTGATCTGATCAGTCTTTGAGAAGAGCAACTATTGTTGGGAATTTTTGTTTTCACAAATTAGTCTCCTAAGAGTAATTACAGTCAGCTGTGTGAAAGTTAGTAATTTATTCTTTAACTACTCCATGTGATTTTTTTAGGTTTTATTTAAGTTTAGACTGCTTCTTTTCAAAGTTTGCCTAATGTATTCATGAGTCTCATTTTCCAGAAAGAAACATAATTATGTGCTATGGGTGAGCCATAATTTATATTTTAAAAAAATCTCCCTATAGTTTCATGGCACTTGTGTCCTGGAACACAACTAGATCTTTTCTCCATTATTGTTTTTTTAAGAAGAAACTGAAAAGTGATGTAGCTGTTTATATTAGCATAAAGTATTTGTGACAGTATTTGTTTGTTCATTTTGTTCAAAAAGTTTCATAAGAGGAATTAATACAGGACTAAAACCAGACTATTTTCAACCTGGTCCATTCTTTTGAGTGCTGTCAAGGAGTCAAGAGTCTAATGCTCTGGCTGCAGCACATTCCTCCAGTGCTGTCAATGTACAACATGCACGGTTGTACAGTAGTTTACATTATGCTTAATACACAAGCACTCCTAGACATATTGTTTTATTTTACTAACTGGTTGTATTATCTCTGCTCTTTCACAGGTCTTAAGGTACTAGTACAACAATTACCCAGCCAGATACTGAGCAGAAATATCTTAAGTTACTGACATGGTCCTTTTTCAGCCTTGCCATTTCCCTTTTTTTTATATACCTTGTAAAGATGAGGTTTTCCTTGAAGGTAGTTTTGTTTGCTAGTTCAAAATTTGCCATCTGAGATGACACTACAGGTAAGTCCATAAGCATTCTGGCCCACAAAGAAATGGTACTAGAATTTATTATTATTATCAGTAGAGATTTGAAAGAAAAATAAAACACGCAGAAAGAAAGCATTTTATGAACTGAAGGAAAAAGCTCCGCCATTGAAATCATCAGTGGTGCTCTTAGCTAATGCATAGGTTGACTACTGTTAAATAACAGCACAAAGCACAGACTAAGCTCCCTTCTTTACTCTCAGAGCAAGGTAAAGCTTATGGGAAGTTCCCGCTCTGGAGCAGGTTAGCTACTCAAGCCTAAATATCACCCACATCTTTTCAAAGAATCACATTTGATAAATTTGAGATGGATTTTTCATTGGTTTCTTCCAGCTCTCACAAGGCTGAGGACTGGTTGGCAGCAGTTATGACCTGGGACATAAGCAAGTCATTCTAGTCTGTGCATGGAGAGAGTTACCACACTGAGCCCCTTCCTTCTTTCCTCAAGTAGCTGCTTTCTCCCTCAGTGGTCCCTATTAAACATCCTTCAGTAAACATCAGTCCAGGAAACTCCTCTGAATGCTTTCTTTTTGTTTCTCTGTCTTTCTGCCTTTCCTGGGTCCAGATGTGTGTGGGAAATATTTGGAACCACAAGAAAAGTTCATTTCATGACATTTTAAGGTTCAAACAGGACTAGTAAGTAAGATCACATAAAGTTTCCAGCCCAAATAAATGCAAAGATCACATTGTTTGTTAACAGAGGTTGGGCGTATTTATCCAAAGTGAATTAAACCTCCAAAATGCTGACACATACCTATTGCAGATGATGCTGCATGTGATTTCACCTCCCACCAAACCAAAGGATAGCAGAGTTCATACTATACCTGTCTGCAGCATAGCCCAGGATGAACGCACCAGTCAGAAATCCCAGATTGAGGATGGCCTGTGAGAGATCCAGCATCCAGGCATTGCCACACACAAGATTATACTGTGGGAACAAGGGAGAGGCATAAACACTTAGATGTGTCATTTGTCATCCTCAGGGCAAAACACTACAGAAACTGCATAGGTGCACACAGGAAGGCAAAAGGGAAAGGGAATGGGGAGGTTCAAATACGCTTGCTCAACAACAAGCACCAGTGGGTCTAGGAAGGTCAGTCATAGCAAGACTCTTTAAACAGTCATGAAGATAGTGAGAGAGATCCTCCTTGTCAAAAGAATGCTGTATTTCATATATTTATTGTCCAGATGAGGAAAGCAAATTGTTCTTCTGCAAACAGTGTTGTTAAATATGTTGCCAAGGCAAAGTCATAACTTTGTTTGGTGCAGAATTAGGGTCCACAGCTATTGCCAGTGAAAACATCAGCTTACAGAGATAGTTTAATAAAATTTTAGTGCCTTCTTGATAAAAGGAAAAACATGTGGTCCCTGAGGAAACTGAAAACAAACCTCAGGTCAATTTCAGACACATTGAATATGTATTTTCTTGGTGTAGCTTTCCGAGACTTGCCTATTCGTTATACTGCAGCAACCATAGCTCCCTAGCACATTAACGGGGATGGGGATGGTGACAAGTGGGGGCAAAGGTAGTTTAAGTCGTTATGGGGAGAGAAGCAATAAAACTAGGCACTAAACCAAAACTGAAATCAAAGAAGTTCTGTAGACAACATGGCATTGGAAATTACTTTAGATGGTCTTGGAGAATAAAGAAATACTAACCATTGCAGACTCTATGGAGGCTGGGAGGTATCAATCCATACCTGGGGTAATCTTTGGAACAATGAGGCCTCAGGAGCAAAGGAAACCACAGACAACAGAAGATGCCACCATTTCCCCTAGAGAAACCCTGTTGCTGTAAGAAATCTTTTCATCACTAGCAAGGTGCTGGTTGCTGAAGCATACACAGTGTGCCACGTTTGTGATCCCTGGCACATGTACAACACCAGTGCTCAAGCACTGTGCTTGAATGGAGTGGCCACAGGGTAGGCTGGAACAATTAACAACCTCTTCTGTCATTCACAGTTCTCCAGATTCTAAAATCAAATGTCATGAGCCTGAGCTCCATCTCAGTCTATTTGTATGCTGTAGTGCCCACCAAACATTACCTGAGCCTGAGATTTCAGAGTTGTCTACACAGACCATACAAGAGGTACCTCAGATGTCTCCAAGCTGATAGACATCCCTTCTCTGCTGAGTTTAAACTAAGTCATAGTTCTGATGTCAATCTCATTACTCCAGGGAGCTTAACTGGCCACCTTTAAGCCAAGTCAAGCTATCAGCATCTGGTTTCCATTTCTGTAAATCTTGAGCAAGAGCTGCAGAAGCCTCTGAGAGGAATAAAAGCTGCTTTCAGCTGTCATACTCAAAGGCTATTGCAATGCTTTCCTAAAATAGTCTGACCATGGAGCAGCACTTTCAGATTTCAAATGCTGCTTAACCTCTTACTTTTTGAAGGTGTGACAGTCCTGGTAAATCATATCAATAGGTTTGGAAAACAGTGGGGGATTTTATGAGAATGACCATTAAAAGACTTTTATAATGCAACACAACTGCTTCTGCTGATGGCAGAAGTTGGGACTCTCTTTGACCCTTTTTCAAATAACATATTTCTTTTTTAAATAATTTGATCTGGCTTTACTGTAAACAGGCAATGAATAAACAGTCATGAGAGAAGGCAGGAGAATGAACACATGTCAGAAAAAAGAGGGGAAAGTATCTTTAACGGGGAGGACTCTTTCATCTGTGCAGTTATTTCCTATGATTTATGCAGCAGCTGAAACTAGCTCTGTGCTAACGATATAGTCAACCATTGTACATACTCTGGGAAATAGGAACATACAGAAAACTTCTAAGCAGCCGTGGGCTCTTTCTTAAGATTAGCAGTAATACATTTGATGTAGTATCCTGTTAGTCCTGCATTTGTTATTTTCTACGTATTTACATAACTTCTGGTACAGATAAGCATTTTTGTTTGCTTGAAGTAGCACCTAGCATTTAAGTCATCACCCTGCTAACGTCTTGTTTTTCACTTGCAAACACAATCTTTAAAGGGGAATGTAACCTGTAAAAGAGAATTGCACACCCTGTAGAGATCTTTTCTTTATGCAATCGCCTGACAGACCCACTTCCCTGCTTCAGCTGTGATCTGGTGTGGTTTTGCCTGAAAGTTATCACTATATACCTCCAGTTAGTCCCATGTTCCTTGCTACCAGCCTCCATAAAAAGTAGTGGTGTGGTGCCTCCTCCCTTTCTGAACTTTCATATGCCTGTCCATGCATGGGCTTACACTTCAAAAAAATGCTACAAAATTTATTGCAGAATTGGAGGGGAGAGGGGACTGGGGCGGGGCGAGGGAGATAGAAAAGGATATGCAAAAGTAAAGGAAAGCCTCATGTTTTTCCTTCCTTCTTCTTAAGCCTGTTTGTCGATCTGTATATTGCTGGCCACACTTAGACCCTGCTAAAACCCAGCTAGCCTTCTCCTCATTGCAATCATCAAAGGTAATCTAGCTCAGCTGGGCAGCTGAGGGGCTAAGGACAGCTAGGGCGCATCCTCCTCCTTGGCATTTCTGTGCTCCTGGTTAAGCCGCTCAGTGCACAAGTGCAGCACAGCCCTGCAACCCGCCTCTGCATTCAGTCCTGCACCCGCCTGTGTGATTTCTATCCACTGCATGACACAAAGCATTGTGCGCCTGAACACAGCCCCTTTCCACTTAGGGAGTTGACTCAAAGAAGTTGCACTTCCCAAACTGATAAACAATTCCCTTCTTCACTGCTTTCCTCTTAGCCTTGGCAATGAGCTGCCATTGTAAGTAGAAATGAGGTGCTGCCGACAGGGACAGGCGGCAGGAACCAGCTCCTTCAGGACTTCTTTCTTTAGCATCCTTAACAGATCTGGGAAAAACAGTTCTTTCCACCTTGCCAGCCTTGTAGTACAGGCAGTCATATTAGAAATACATACCTGTGGTGAGTATTTGCATACCTGCTAGAGGCTTGAACATCAATCAATGAGATGTTCAGATTTACAGTGGCACGGGTGTGCTTTGTTGATCTCTAAAGAAGTAGCAAACCACCTGAGTGAGATCTCTGGGAGAAGGAAGAGGTTTTGCACTGGTTCCCTTTAGCTCATTAGTGGTGTATCCCTGTAGAAAGGAGTGGCAACTGGCTGAGATAACAATGGAAGAAATGCTTGTACATGACTAATGACTGGGAAATACAAGGCTGTGGCAACTTCTCATTTCTTCATACTTTTGGCAGCTGAAGAAAAACATTTTCCACTTTAGTTTGACATAGAGACTAACCACAAACTTGTAATTCCTCATACTTGGGAGAGACCTTTATTCACCGAGCAAGTCCCAAAACACTTCAGCACACTGATCCCAGGAGAAATACATTGTGTTAAATGACAACATGACAATAAAAGCTCCTCAAAATGTAACAGCTTTGAGGAAGAGTTTTTAAGCACTTTACCACCTGTTACAATTAAATTTCAAAATAAAAGATTAAAGTCTTTGGTCTACTAAGAGATCTACAGTGATTCCCCAGCCCAATTGCAACACCATATTAAGAACCCATATACACGTTTTAAATGGTATTCATACAAGTGGCCAAACAGAGGATGCTTTACCCTTTGACTTCTAGTGACAAATGGTTTAGGTAAATACTCACAGCTTAAGGAAAGATGCAGACTGTTCTTGTATGTCCCTTATTTTTTGCTGGGCAGTTCTTCTCCACCTCTCTTGTCCTCTGGCCTTTCAAACTGCTATCTTTCCCACATCCTCACTGCAACAAACCCCTCCTGCAAGTGCATGCAGTGAAAAGGGAGAAATTACCTTCCTTTTCTCTTAAAGCTTCTGTGGGAGTGCTAAGGGACAGAGCAACAACACTGTCCTTCTTTGTGTCTTGTTTCCAGCTGAGCACTTAACATGACAAGTGGAGTCAGCCTGTACGCACTGTGGCTCAAGCCCTGAGCATCACACTTGCGTTAAAAGCTTTGCAGGTTTCTCTCCTGTGCGTGGCCTAAGCCCCAGTCTGTACCCCTGTGCCTCTGCCACTCAAATCACCTCATTCATTGAGTGTCCTAGGAGAGAAGACCTGTTCTGTCTTTTTGTTTTGTTTTTTTTTCTTATGTCTCTCTAGGGCCAAAGCAAGAAAGAGGTAGAGGAACTCACCATCTCCAAAGGAGGAAAAGCAACAGCTGTCCTCAGAACAGGATGAAAAAAATGCACCTGAAGCATCAACCAGTGCCAGCAGGCTCAGTGGCAGTGGCAGAAACAGCCACAACAGCACAATCTCCGCAAGCAACTGCTCCAGCCCCTCTCATACAGAGAGAGATTAGTTAGAGCTTCATACTTTATTCAGCAATTGCTGCTTCCTCTGCCCCTCTGTCTGACCTTTTCCCCTTTCCCTCCACTAATTAATATTAATCCTACCATGACAGTGGAAATAAGACAGGGTACTGCCATGCCAATAACAACAGTCACACTCGATCCACAGTTTGAGAGTGAATTGCTTTGCTTATTGCCTTGGAGGAGGATAGCAAAAGGATGAGCTGTTTTTGCTCCACCCTGAGTTTGACTGCCATGTTATCACCTTCCCTGAGGGACTGTAAAAGCTGTGAAACAAACATTATTGATTTTCTTACACTTTTCTCTGCGAATGCTGGCTGCTATTTTCTGAGATGGCTGGTGAGCAGAAGAGCAAGAAGATCGATTCCCGGCAGGTGTGTAGGCTATGTTCAGGTGATCACTTGTCCACCTCAGACCTCACACTTTGGCAACAAATTATTACCAGGTCTCAAAATTACATCATCTACACTGTGAAGACTTCTGCTGAGCTTCTGCCAACAAAGGCTCTAATAAATGTTTCCTGAAATATGCCAGCTGTGCTGTAGTTGCTGGTGACCACATAGACTTCCTTCTTCCTTTCATCCACCATCACAGGCCATTCCACCTGGAGGCACAGTTGTAGCCCATGCCCATGCCTCTAGGAGTTATCAAGGCAAAAAATGCCTGAATACAATCCCTTTGTGCATTATTTCCAGCCACCGGTCACAGATTGCTAGATTCATCTACACTGCCACAAAAGGACATAATGCCAAAGCCCAGCAGTATTAAAGATCAGAAACTTCATCTTCAGCACAGTTTACTATGAAGTTTAGGCTTATTGACCCCTGCGTGTTCTGGGTATGCATGTCCTTCACAAGACTCACCCAGAAGGTGACAGCAGGCAATATACTTCCTGTTTCAAGTGTTACAGAGCACAGGGAGTGAGCTGGGCTCCTCTCCAGACCTCTGGGTCAGGCCATAAGACTGTGGCCTCTCTGGTCAACTACAGCCCCCCAGCACCTTTTCTCTTCCTCCTTCTCCATCTGCTGCACAGAAACACAGCCCTTTCCTTCTCTTCTCTCTCTGTAAGAGCTGCTGTTTTCACCAGCCTTGCCTCCCGAGCAGTGCCAGCCACCTGCTATGACCAGCATCATTTCAGATGGCACCAGCTGGCATGAGCCAGGAATGGATGTAGCTTGATAACCACCCTCTCAGCCTTTCTCCTCAAGCAAAATCTGAGAAGCTGCTGCTTTTCTGTCCTGCAGCTGATGCATGCATCATCATCTTCCAGTTTCACAGGGAGATATGCAAGACCTGCTTAATCAAACCAGAAGAGATTGCATTTGGCCAAAGTCCTCTTCACAGGTCCACCACCTGCAACACCGCTGTGTCTTGAAATGATAGCTCAAAACCTTTGTGTCAGCCCAGGTCTGGTTCGCTCAACTCTAATTTGGGCAGCACAGTACTGGGCTGTGTGTGCCACACCAGTGGACAACACCTCCTCTAATCTGGATTGTGCTCACGGAAAAGCCTGACAATGGAGAACAGAGACCTTCAGGCATGTCACTGCAGCAGTAGAGACCTACTCTCAGAGACAGTTAGGCATCAAAAGAAGATTTTGAGAGGGAATCTCTAACGGTGCTCTGTTGCCTGTCACTGGACCAAACTAACTGGCTTTGTCATGTGTTGTTCCTGTGATGATTCTTAATACAATTTGCTCTTCTCAAATGTTGAAGGAGGGAAGCCCTGGTACATTCTCCCAGAATCCTTCTGTATCCTAGCACTGAGACTCAGGAATCCCACAGCAGCAGATGATGCAGTAGGTACTCCAGGTGCTCCTTACAATGCAGTTTGTGCTTTTTATCAGTCCACATTCCCCTTTTTCCTTTGCTTTCTTCTGCTGATATTGCTGTGAAAGCCTTTGCAGAAGACAGCTGAGAGACTGGCCAGTGAGCAACATGAGCAATGAAGTCAAGTATTGCAATGACATTCATTTCACAACTCCTCATAAATCTGTCCATCCAGACACATGATTCAGTTTCTGAAGGGTGCTCAGAACTTACTGCAACAGGCTGTGGTTTGGCTGCCAGACCTCCTGATGTGACATCTTTTCCCAGAGAAAGCTTTACATGCCTGCTTTTGCCCTCTGCTTCCCCTGTCACAAGGTATTCACGCTGGCTCTGTGCTTGCCATAGGCCTGGAAGAGCTCCTTCAGTACACTGACTGATTTCCCTCTCCTCTCTCTTTCTCCCTGAAATTATATCCATGAGACTGTCATGTAACTCATCCCTTTAACTTTGTCTCACTGGTCCCTTCCACTGTTGATTTAGCCAGACATAAAGTGCCAGAAATATTTAGTTGAAAGAAACAGAAACATTTCTGCATACTTGGATAAAATGAAGCATTTACAATTAGATGGATGAGGAAAAACATCTTTGGTGAGCTTATTCAATAGAGCAAAAATGTGCCTAAATTGAGTCATGGTTTGTTAGAGACTCAGCTGAGAAAAAAAGAGACTAAATTAAATCTGGCATTTAAATTGTCTTTGCTGGATGTGTAACTCATTAAAAAGACATGAAGGTCCTTTTAGTAGATGATCTCAAAGCAATTGAGCCACGACATGCATACCACAAGCTTCCTTTCTAGATGAAGAAGTCGAGGATTGTAGGATGTGTTTTGTCCACGCTGCAAAACTGGGAATAGGTTGCAAGTGCCGCAGGTCACAGCCCAGTACCCTCCATCCGAGGCGCACCTGGCCAGCAAGAGTCCCTCTAGGAGATGCAGTGACACTGATGGTGAGACCTGCTGCTCCAGCACAGGGGAGAGACAGTCCCAGACTGTCTCTCCTTGCAGACTGTTACTCCATGGTTTTCCCAATTTGCACCTTTGGGAGCATAGGTGAGGAGTGCTTTCCCCAGCATCCCTTTATCCCTCATCCCTACTGTGGCCCTGGACGGCCTTCCCAGCAGAACAGAGGAAGAAAGTGCTGATGGGCGAGGTATTTGTCTAAGAACATTGAACCTTTCACTTCCATTTATTGCTACTACACAACTGGTTTCCCTCTATCTTAGCTGTACCAAATGGCTCATTGCTGCTGGAAAATCACAGTGATTTGTTAGATACACAAACTGCTGCCATAAATGGAGTCTGAGCACAATGTTATAGACACAACCCACATGCTTTCAACTATTGCAAGACTGAAGGGAGAAAAGAAAGTAACAACAAAAGAAAAGGAATCTCTTTATTTTTAAGGTCTAGCTCCTCACAGTCCCCTAGCAGAGGGACCTTGGAGGCAGCAGAATAAACTTCCCGCCGTGGCCACTCCCTGCAGTTTGCTCTACAGCCAGGCTGCAGCTTCCAGGCACCATTTGTTCTTCTGCCCACCCAGCCCTGGTTGCCACTGCCAGCACAGACAGAAATACGTCATTACTAGGGACCAAAGTTTGACATCAGCTCCCTGCATGTCATCTGTGACCCTCTGAGCAGCCTTGATTTCAGCGAACACACACAAAAGCCAGTTCTGAACCTTTGCTCAAGGTTCCAGGGCCAGTCAGGTGCTCAGATTTCTCTTCTCCTGAGCACAGGCCCTGGCTAAAGCTGCTCAGGTTGCATGTGGTGTAGAAAGAATGAAGCTGCTGCTCTCGAGAGACTGACACCTGCAAATTGATGGAGCAGTACCAAGTGGATGGGAGAAAAATGGTGGGCTGAAAAGTTAGGATAGCCATCTCTTTTCAATTCAGTGTTTGCTCAGGGCTTTGGCTGCTGTGCCCTGCTGCATGTTTTGGATGACACAGCTCTAGTGCAAGTACCCAGTTAAAAATGACAGCGGGAGGCTCATGAGACAGAGAGGAACCAGAGCCCTCAGCTGTACTGGCACATTTTGCAGTGCACCTTGGTGACTTCCAAGCCAATCCTTCTAAGCACATCGCCTTTTCATCACTTCATGAGTTACAATTACTGTCAGGATGACCTTAAAATACACAATTCTAATGTGCAGACTGTATTTTGGAGCCAGGCCACAGCATATCCACAGCATGATTACAGATTACACAGAGGATCTCATAGGAAAGCATCTTCAATTGCCTTTGCAGCCTCACGAAGAAAACACTACATTTGCCAGTGCTTACCACTAGTGGTAATAGCCTGCAATTCTCTGACATGGACATTCAGGAAAAGCTTTGGGCAAAAATGTGAGTTTGGTGAGTTTTTTTCTTTAGTAAGCACAATAATTTCTGCTGACTCCTGACAGATCTCAGAAAGGCTGTCTGCCATCAGCTGTTTTTTGTCACCTGCAGATTTAAACATCCAGTACTGCAAATACAGACAACAGAAAATGTACAGTGATCCAGGTCATTGAGTACATTTGGAGTGTACACCACCAAAGTTTCTGTCCCGAAACTGAGTATCAGAAGCCTCAGCTGTAAGGACTTAACTCTTTATTGTAATCTGACATTCCTCTAGAGACAGAGCAATCTCTGTGCAGGGTATTTGACTTTACATGGGGTGCTTGGCTTTGGGCAGCCACCTTTCAGATCAGCTCATCTTTCCCTAAAAGCTTGATGCCAGCACTTGATCATACTCATTGTCCCAATTTGCTTGTGACTTAAAATGAAACAAGTCTGGAAAGGAAAACCAAAGCAATGACCCTCACAGTGGCAGTCTCATTTTACTGCTGCAATCCCACACCAGGACAGATGCTGCTAATTAGAGGATGAGGGTTTTCCTTACCTCACTGATGACAGATGAGTGGGGCTGTTCATATACCCAATTATCGTGGCAAGTGGTGAGTCGCAGGTTGCCAATGCTGCGATTGCCATAGTGGGCAAGTGGGCTGGCACAGCTGATGGAGGCATTCCATGCAACATCCAGCCTCTCACACTCGCCGCTGGAGGACTTGTTCCCCAGGTGCAGGGGCAATACTGTGAAGTTTCGTTCCTCTTCCAGTGTCCAGCCACATCGTTCACTTAATTCAGCTGCCCCAGGGATCCTGCACCAGAAGTTGTCTGGTGTCCGCCCAAGGAAAACCACACTGGCAAACAGGGAAGAAAAAGTGATGCCTGTCTGGCTAAGGAGGAAAAAGACCCTCTTTTGAAATCTTCCAAATTCCCCAGCTTCCTTCAAAACCTCATCAAAAGATGGCATTATGTGAGGGGATCCGCCCGCTTGCAGAAGCCCGAGAGGTGGCAGAGTTTTCTTTCACACTCCACATCAACTGCCAGCACTTCGTTATGAACGGGACCGTCTCGCCTGCCCTCACTCTTCTCTTCTCATGTGCGCGCACACGCCCAGCGACACACACCGAGACAGCGGCGGGTGTGTGGCAGCAGCGCTGCCGGTGGCATGAGCGGAGCCGGAGCGGGGCACGGCTGCGGGCACGCGTGCGGGAGCGCCCCAGCACACACGGGGAGACTCAGGGCATGTCAGGTGGCACAGGGCTTGCACACAGCCGGGGAGGAGGGCGAAAGAGCACGAACATATCGTAGGATAGGAGGGGCGTGCGTTTCTTATTCATCCCGAATGTTAAACAGATTATGTAATAAACCCAGTTAACTCCTTAGGGGCCAGCGAGCCGCAAGTGCCAGCTGCCACCGTGGCTGTGACAAATTGATAGGTGAGAGGATAAAGCAGAGAGTTAAAGCAGAAAGAGCACAGAACCTGTTGCAAAAAGCAGCAGTCAGTGATGCTGGCTCTGCGGGATGGTAAGGGCAGGAAAAAAAAATCGTTTCAAAGAGACCTATAGTCTTTCTTTCAACAAATAGAAATTAATACCGTGGCAAAGTTTCATTACTTCTCCAAAGTACTATTTCAGCATCTGTAAAGATTTAATTTGTAAGAGCCTTTCCCTTCTGTAGCATAAACAAAGTGATAGTCACAAACCACAGCAGTTGAAAACCCAGAATTTTTTAGAAGCTTGATCTACCTGTTCAAGAAGACTTTTATATGACATCGTTAATTTTCATTTCACAAAGTCTTCCAAATATTTAAAAGATAAATGACAGTGTTTTTTACTCAAAAATGGATGAAAACAATTTATTTCACTTTTTTTACTCATCTGTCTGTTTGAGGGTGGTGAGAAGGGTGCATTTTGTGTGCATGCGAGAACATCTTGTGCAGAAGCCCCTGAATCAAATCGGTTATGCAACCATGGAGTTTTCTTGGACTTAGTTCAGAATTATGGGGTCCATGACCACCCTATTCTATTGTAAGAAGGAGCAAAGGGACAATACCTACCAAAGATGTCTCTTGCAATCCCTTGTCTCTGATTACCTACAGCTTTGACCATGGGTGTCTATGGTCTTGAAGCAAAGTACAGTTTCTAAATCAGTTAGATCCAGATCAAGGAAGGCTTTGATTACAATACAGGCTATCTGACATGAGTTTTTAAACAGACATGAAGACTGATGCTGTGACAGGAGCTTAGCAAAAATGCAGATTACTGGGTGGGTGCACTGCTGTGCTTGCATCAGAATATGATTTTGAGAGAATTTTGTTTGATGCCTGGTTGTGCTGCTTTGTAGTAAACAAGCTCAGAGACCTGGAATGCATCGCACTTGGGTCCAGGTCTATGCCTGAGGGCGTAGGGAACTCTGCTTTCAAACAAGAGAAGCCCTTTTGTTCCAACAGGGCTATCCTGGAAGTCAATCATGCTGAGATGTCAAAGGTAAGATGGTTTATTCTGACAGCTTCCAGTGACTAGGGAGAGAGATTGTCCCTGTAGGGACCACCGCAAAGATGTCAAATGAGGATAGAGCCTGATAATCAGCCTGTGCACTGCTCTCACAGCTCTACTCAAGGGTTTATTAAGCAACTACTAATTTTCAAGCCTTAACCCAATAAAAAAAAAGTTGCTTTTATCTCTGTTGAATATTACCATAGAATCATAGAATGGTTTGAGTAGGAAGGGACCTTGGAGATCATCTAGTTCCAACCCTCCTGCCATGGGGAGGGACACCTTCCACTATTACACTAGAGAATATGAGCTCAACTCTGAGTCATAAAGGTTAGTTCCCTGTAAGCCATGTACCAATGTAGCTGTGCTCAGCATTTGATCTGTTTCAGAAACCCCTTGGTATAATTACTGTGGGTGCCTCTCATCAGTGGAGTTAGACCACATTCAGTTGAGGAAGAATTCAGTCCACTATTGCAACATTGCTTCTGGAGATATGTTCTTTCCCAAAAGAAAACATGGTTTAATAGCTGGATGGCAAAATTTCACACACCTCATCAATTATGGTCTTGTCGTGCACAGCACATGCATTGCAGTCTATCAGACCAGAAGCCAGAAAGCCCAGCAGCTGAGAGAGATCAGCACTAAGGTCATGGCAGTGAACATCTGGGAGTCTCCCTAACGTTCCTTGCAGCTACACTGTTGCTCATACAGGGAAAGATTCATTCAGCACAATCCTTTCAACTCTTTGGCATACACGATGCCAAAGTGACCTTGGTTCCTTGATGTTAACCCTTGGTGTTAATGTTTTCAGTTCTCTGTCCAAAAAAGGGCGTATCAATATTTGCCACCATATCAGTGTACTGCAGGACTCCAGTTTGCCAAAGAAATCTAAAATATCCCAGGGACAGATGCATGAGAGTGTGCACTAGTGCGTTTATTCTACAGCAAACAATTCCCAGCTTTCCTATGGTTTTCTGGGAACTTCAGTTTCATATTCTGTGAGACCTGAACACATCTAAGGACAGGAAGATGATAGCTTTGTATACAAAGCCTGTAACTGTAACCTCATGAAAAATGCCTTTAAATCTTTGAAGACAGGTCTTATGGTCAAACCACCATTTAAAATATTTTATCCTATGTATACAGTAAATAATTGTGTTCTTTAATACTGGCAAAGAAGCAAGGGAAGAAAGGAAGGGAAAAGGAAGATGAAAAAGGAAGAGGCAGTAAAAATAGATGTGGAGAACACAAAGAGGCAGGGGGAAGAGCGGAAAGGCAGCAAGCCAGGGAAAGAGCAGTTGCAGAGCTGATGAAAGGGGAGCAGAGGAAAAGGAGATACAGAAGTAAAAGTAAGTTACAATCATGAGCATCTTCACTTGAAGCTCTGTTTAGAAGCCCAAATGTCACAGCTATTTCAGACACAGAATGAAAACTACATAGTCTAGAGAGGAAGCCACATACACTCCCTGTACATGCATGGCACTAGACCACTATTCATATAAGCCTGGATCACTGCATGAGACATTTGTATCAATACTTACTCTGGTTGAATCCTGGAAAGTTAAAACTTTACTGTAACACCCTGGATAACCTTTGCCAGGGCATCACCCAATTACTTAAAAACCTGCAAGTCCTCTTTGGGAGACCAAACAACAAGGCAGTGACATCAGCCACTTTGCAGGTATCTGAGGGCACCCACCATTCTACGTAACAGCACTGATAAAGTTATGCAGTTTCATGATAAAGTTACACAGAACACCATGACCTAGGTTTATGATTTGCTACAAATACATGCCTCTTGCTAAGTCAAAGAGGGTCTGTGAACAAGCTGGGCAGTAATCATTCGCCCTGTTATCTCACTGCTTGATACAGCTTCATATTGCACCAAATATTCGTCCCCCCAGACAAAACTACTGAAGACTAGGCAGCCCTAAGCAGCAGAGATGCAAACCAGTCAGCTCCACACCTAGGGCCAGGAGACTTCCTACACGAGCCTTTTCTTCCACATTCCATGCTAGGAGAAGCGGCAGAGATCTCCACAGCCCTGCATTTGGGGACCACCTCTGCCTCCACCAAGTGGTGACTCCACAGCAGAGGCTGCAGTAAGCAGCCAGCTAATAGTAGCTCAAAGTGCATGGCATAGATATTAATGGCAAAACTTGGTTCTCAGCAGAAGACAGCCAGAATAGAGAAGATATAGGAACACAGTTTTGGAGATTAAATAAATAGTGGGGTTTTGTTAAGATCAGAGTGAGACCTCATCATGGGACAATTAGAGATGTTTACCCTCCTCTCTCCCAAATGTGACACAATTACATTCCAGGCCAGGACACTAAATTATATGCAGCTTTTTCTCTGACAGTTCTTGTGTTTTAGCTTTTGTTGCTGTTTTTTCCCTCTTCACTTTATTCATCTGTCTTCTTCCTCCCACATCCACTTTCATCTTCTTCTTTTATCTCCCCCTTCCTCTTTTTCCAGATTTCCTCTTTTTCTTTCAGAAGGGCAGCAACTCTACTCAATGAAATATGTCCTTTCCCAGGACTCAAGATCTACTTAGTGATCTGTGGGCTGACTTAGAGACATGAGAAAAGTCAATTCCAATCAACAGGGTTTCCATCTTTTGGCAATCCATGAAAGCAATGCACAATGCATTACACTCCCCTCTCTCACTATTTCCATGGACATCAGGCTATTTTTACCATCTTGGTTCCAAGAACAAATATAAATAAATTTAGTTCTAAGAACTGTAGTGTACAACAAACAACAAGGGGGATATGTACTCATTGCTAGGAGAGCAGCTGAAACAGCAGAGGAAAAAGGGACATGGGAAATGAAAATACAAACAAGCGAAAAAAATGTGGAGATTGAAAGGAAAAGTAAAACAGGAGCAAAGAGGTTCCCATTTCTCTCCTCATATGAGAGGAAAAACCAGACCAGTAGATAGCACACTGAAGACAGACCATATTCGCCATTTTGAGCAAATGTAGATAAATTTCTTGCAACAGCAGGAGAGGAAGACATTCTAAATCTGCAAACTATGCTCATTCTTACAGCTTCAGGTTTTCTTCTGCTCCCGCAGTACACAGAGTGGGAGGCATATGGGACTTAGGTGCACACAGCCCCTTGGGCTTCCCCAGGCTCATTCCCAACAGCAAGGTTTCCCTCCCTGCCCCATCACACGTCTTCTTGCATGAGCTTTTTCTTGGGGTAAAGCATTCCCTTCAGCAAGGCAAGTGGGATTCTGGTGGGTCTGTACTTTACTGCCCAAACCCAGTGCTGTTTCGCCACCACAGTGCTTGTATACTGCTCTGCTTTGCCTGTTGGAGGACATGAGGTAGCACACAACTGGATGCTCTCAGATAGCCTTCCTCACTGACTTTAAACCTACTTAGGGAAAGCAGCAGAAACAAGTGGCCCTCCACACATGTCTGGCAACACCTGCTTGTCAGGACTTCAGCTCAATATCTGAGATGGGCTGAGGAACTGAAAGGGCTCATCAGCTCCTTCAAGGTCACATGAGGGAAGGGCAGATGGACATTTTCATAGTCTATATATGGCTTCTCTCATCCTTTTCCTCTTCACCCGGTCACTCTGAAGGCCAGTGGAGAGGTTACACCAGGCTCTACCTTCCTGTTCAGATAAATATACCATAATCCCACAGCATGTGTATCAGGATCCTTACTAATTACTAAGAATAACCAAGTGTTTCAGCTATAAGACAAGCTGAGTTCACCAGAGGCTATTTTACACAATGGAACAAAGAAGGTATATTTCCAGAGAAAGGTGTAAAGGCATAAAAAATAAAATGAAAACATTCCCCATCATGTTATGAGACCCTTGTAAATCACAAGGTTTCTTTCCCTCTCAGCTGCACCTTCCTAAAGTCCTGCCTGGAAAGACGGCAAAAATGACATTGGTTTTGTTTGTGATTCCTCATCATCACACATCCTTCCCATGTGACTTAGTTTCTATGAAGTTTGGAAGCAAATATTTCTAAATACTAAGAGAAGGACTTTGCATTAAAATTTCTAGGTCCATTTTGTGAGAATAAAGATGAAACTCTTAAACCTTATGAAGGATGTTGTCAGTGCAATGAAGAGTTCTGGAAGTTCCCCTCTCTAACTATATGCTTCCCTACTTATTTCTGAAGGGGGACTTCTGCTAAAAAAAGAAGAAAATAACACATGAAAACCCTTGTTTCTAACATTAGTCTTTTTTATCTACTTGCAAACAGTTTCACAGTTCGTTGTTATATTGAATATTCCCAGCAAGCCTTTTTTGTGGCCTTTCTATAGAATTTTTATTGCTGAGATCTCTCAGTAGTGTAAAAGACCACTAAGCTGGACAGTGTAACAAAAATGCTGCCATTCATACAGGTGAGATGAAGGTCATAGAACTGTTCTCCTGGACTACCACTGTCTGTCTTGTGGACAAATTTGGGTAGAAGCAGTATGATTTGATATAGAAGGCAAATCAGGTTCAAAATACTCCATGAGCCTTAATATATAGCTCATCAAATTCCCCAGGGGAGAATTAATACACATTTTGTATTTATGTGAAAAATTATGTAATCTCAGCAAATTCTGGTTTCTCTCTTTCCAAGACAGTAACACATTCTTTTTAACGTCACTGGAAAAGAACTGAGAGATGGTGCTGCAGAAACAAAACAAAACAAACAAACAAAACCAACCAAACAAACAAACAAAAACACCAAAAAAACCCCCTGCTGGAGCAGGGTAAATTCAGGGCAGCAAAAAAGATCCATCACACTCCAAATGCAGCAGCGAAAGTTCGAGTCATCCTGGAAGTATGGGTCGGAACTAGTAATTCCTCATGCTTTTCTCTAATCTCCCTGTATCTGTTTTTGGAAATCCTTAGTGTTAACAACCTATTTATAGTTCAGTCTGTTTTTGTAGTTTATCTCTGCTATAACATTGTGTCCTTTTCCTAGCTGCACAATAACAACCCAAAGGAATCCTTTCCAGCTGGGTTCTCATCTCCTGCTTGATTAGCATACTTTATTAATAGGAAGAAGAGCTGGACCACTTTCATCAGGCCACTTAGCTGGACATACATGATCGCTGTTGAAGATCCAGCACTTAGCATAATACTTAAAATGGACATTTTTGGATACATGGCCTTACTTCAGTACTTCAGTTGCTCAGTACTTTCAGGTTTTAATGTTTATTTGAGTTTAGATGTCAGTATATTTATTACACAGGATTTGTTATATTTTGTCTTCCATAGTAAATGTTCCAGAGCGTATTAAGAAAAATTATAAAGATGTAAATATCTGATGTGGAGACACAAGACAGGAACTGTTAAGAAAAAAATAAAAAGTTCAAAAATCAAGAAGTTATTTACACTCATCTGAGTTCCCAAAATCCTGAACATCTTGATGACCTGAAACCAAGGCCAGTTCAAGCTGAGTGTGTCTGAAAAGGGTGCAACATTTGTAACCATTTTCCCCTGAAAACATTCTGCAGCGAATGGGTGGAAAGTATAATATCTGCATCTTGGGGAGCTGGACCAGGTAGAATAATCCAGGTGGCAAAGAAAGTCCCTGAGAAGGTTTCTGTATTTCTACGCTGAGTTTTCAGTCATCAGGGTCTACAGACCAAACCCAGACCTTAACAGAGGCTCCTGTGCAAGGGGAGTACAGTGATCGGGAAACTTGGAGCCGTAGTCCCTGGCAGTGTCACCATGATGCAGCAAGTGGAAAGCCCTGGGCACCAGGAACTGGAAGGCATCATCTGCTAAAGACTTCTCTTACTGGTGAGGTTGGTCCCATTGGCAGCTGATCTCAGGAGAAGACATGCAAACTTTGACTCAGTTCTTGCAGCCATGCAGTAGCCAGGACCTGGGGCTACAGCATGATGAGGGGACATTGTCGATAACAGACAAGGGATGGGACCACTGCTTACCCCAGCTCCATGCTGGACAGTTGCAGTGGAATGGGGAATTGGGGAGGTCTTGGAAAATCTGGGATGGTCCATTTGCTGGCATAGTGGGGGCAGGCCCATCATGCATCCTTCAAGACAGCCAGTGTTTTCAGCCCCACATATCTGCTCCTCTGCACCAAGATGAGGAGATGGGCAACAGACTGGTTTCTCTAAACAAGAAGTTCCCGGACTGAGTACCGGCTCCTCGGAACTTAGATTTAGGAGACTAATTCAGAGATTAACTTTATGAAAAGATTATTTAGAGAATTAGCTCATACAGTATTTTTAGCAAAATTATAGCTGAAGAAAAGCAAAAGGGATTTGCTTTGGGTTTGTTTAATAAATGAAAACAGCAGTGTTACCATATAATTTCCATATATACGTCATCATGGCTGCTGACACCATCCTGATAGCTCAAATTACTCTACCACTCAAGTGCTATGTAAAACAGCAAACTGCTCCTTGGCCATCAGAGTCAAAGAGACACTTACGTCGCTATGACACTTACGACACTATGCAAGCAGGCACAAGCGTGGACCTCAGTCTCTCCTCATCTACAGTAGGACTGTAGACCTCATCACCTTCCCATGGGGTAGGGAGGAGCAGAGCTTATCCCAGCCTCACTGCCCAGCCTGCACGGGCTGACAGAGCAGGGTTGCAAAGTGATGAATATGTAGGAGCAGTTTGTGCATGCAAGGAAGGCTATCTGTCACACACTTGAGCTTTGCAGGTCCTGGCTGTCAGACTGCCAACCCTCATCCCAGCTTGGTGGAGGTTTAAAGGCAACTTCATTGACCTCCTTCAGTTTCACAATCATTTTCCTTCCCTCCTTTCAGCAGCATGATTAAAATGACAAATGTATACTAAAGTACTAGGAATACCTCATTTTCTCTGGTAACAGCTTTTGCCCAAAGGAATGGCCCTTGCTAAGTAATAGGTCACAATTCCTTGTATTACACCATTCCTTGTACTCCTTGTAATTCAACAAGGAAGCCCCTTGTTTATGGTCTGGAAGACTAAGGTCTTCCCAGCTGATCTTACACTGTTTTTTTATATGTTCTGAGAAGTTTCTCTCTTGGTTTTCCCATCACATAATGCTTTGTTTTTATTTTATTCTGCTCAACCTCAATTCTCCCTCCTCTGAGAATGCACCTTTCAGGCAAGTGCAGTTTTCTCCTGGACAAAACAATAAACTTGAAAACCCCTGTGCACAATATGAGAAATCCCTCCTCCCATTGCTCTCCTGTTCCAGAAAGCCGGGAATGTAGGGGGAAACACTAGCCTTGTGCTCAACATAAGGAGGTCTCGGGCCTTGCAATCACAGTCCCAACTGTGATCCCAGTTAGTTCATCCTGTGCCGAGATATTTTAGAGTAGAGATTCATTGACGAGGGCTATGTCCAGACTTCTCTGTATAGAGATTGCAGAGTTTTTGTCAGGAGGGGATTAAAACACACTCTTAAGAAGCATGTTTCAAGAGACAATGGGCACAAGCTGAACCACAGGATGTTCTCTTTGAATGCCAGGAAACACTGTTCTACTGTGAGGGTGACAGAGCACTGGAACAGGTGGCCTGGAGAGATGGTGGAGTCTCCATCCTTGGTAATACTCAAAAGCCATCTGGGAATGAACCCAGGCAACCTGTTCTAGGTGGCCTTGCTTGAGCAGGGCAGGGGGTGGCACTAGATGGTCTTCAGAGGTGCCTGCGAACCTCAACCAGTCTGTGAAGATTCTGTGTTTCTCTTTCCCTGCAAAGCTTCAAGCAGCAGCAGTCTACAGAGCTAAGCCATTCTCCTGGAAAGGCAAACTGGATTTGTCTAACTTCACCTCTGCTTTCTTATACTGTTGTCAGAAAATACTCTGTGGGGGGGGAAAAAAAAAAAAAAAGAAGCCAAATAGCAAAATAATTCCTGTTGGTTGCATCCGGTGGTTGTTCCACACCACTTTTTTTCAGCAGACACCAAGTCTAACTCCCACAATGCCCATAGAGATGTCACACTAATAACACCTGAGACAGACTAATCCACATGCAGAGACATCACAGTGCTACCTTTCCCAGAATCACGGCTGCCACAGATTGCTCCATCCTCACCAACACAGCTCACACTGCCATCTGGGTATCCTTTCCCTGCTGCTGCAGCCTTCAATTTCTTCTATGTTTTGCAGCCATAGAGTAACTATAGAGAAACAGAGTGAAGTTTGGAGCCACTTCTGAAGGCTCCTAGCAGAAGGAGAGCCTGGATTAGACCTCACCAAAGAACTGGAGAGTAGAGAGGCTTCCTGGTGAGTTAAGGAGGCAGGAGATGTCCTTGTCCCTTGGTCCTCCCTGTGAACAGCTCAACAGGTAGATCTGACTGTCAGCATTGTGATTCCAAACCATGACCTCGGGGTACAGAAAGTCTGTCTTCACCAAAGCCATGAGTGTCCATGAGTCTCTCCAGCACTGTCCCTGCAGGCAGGATTTCAGAAGTGGGTCTCCTATGCAGGGAAAAATTACATCAGAGGCATGACAGGGAAGCTGCTGTCCCAGCATCCTGCTCATACCACATCTGCTGCTGTGGTGTCCATGTCACAGTGGCTGAGGTCAAGGATGAAGTTGATGCTCTCCTGGTGGAAGTTGAGTTTCCCTTTATTGCTTCTTTTTCTCAGAGGGAAAAACAAACACAGGCACGTGTGTGTCCATGTGTGCATGTGCTTTTGGCTGAGGTTCACAGTTCAGTGGTGCCACACCTTTGTCTGGTGGTGGCAGCAGACAGTGGTTGGGTGGCACAATCTACTCCCAAGGTGCAGCTGAGGTGGCCGTTTTTGTGTGGAGACCTGATGCAAGACAAGGCCTGAGGCAAAGATCCCTGGTTAGAAAAATTCAGTCATGAGGAGTGTTTGCAGAAGAAACAGAAATGCAATGAGCTTGAATGGGGACACAACATGCAGGCAGTGTGACCCTGGGATCAGGAGCAATATGAGGACATGCAGGGATGGACGGAAAACCCTGTGAGAGTTCATGTGCACACAGATGTCAGCATGACCCTCATGGAGTCACATCTTTCTAACAGCAAAACCTTTACTACATCACTCTGAACTCACAAGGAGCTGTGAGGGTGAGAGCAGGGGTTTGCATCACTGGGTGCCACCATGATGTGATGGGGACCACCTGAGCACGGGCTCCTGGTCAGCTGCCATGCCAAGGAAGTGGGAAGGTCTTGTCCCCAGGAGGGGTTGAAAAACAATCACAGAAGTGAGGGGAAGCACAACTGCTCAGCCAGTA
The DNA here is from genome assembly GCA_013399695.1 of Formicarius rufipectus. NCBI lineage: Eukaryota > Metazoa > Chordata > Aves > Passeriformes > Formicariidae > Formicarius > Formicarius rufipectus. The sequence goes on along the minus strand of VXAU01000081.1, from coordinate 452,418 downwards.
GCTGTTACTTTCAGGTACAAGATAAATAATGCTGAAAATCAACATTGTTGACTCTTAATGCAGAACTGTCACCCCCTCCATATAGCATCCATGGGAATGTGATGTTCCTGCACACTCTCAGTCATACTGTATCACCAGTTATTCCTGATGTCTGCCTAGAAAATCTTGGCTCCTTCCTCTATAGCATTTGAAACTTTTCAAACATGCTTCAGCTTCTCACCTGCCATGCAGCAGTTTCAATTAGCAGACTTAGGGAATATTTGTTAAGATTATTTTTTCAAGATTATTTTTTCATTGAGTTCACTGTTCCTGGAAACGCTGAGAAAACCATAGTGCAGACAGAAGTTTAAACAAAGTTCTTGCATATCATATGACTTACTCTAAAAGCTTTCCTCTTAACAGTTGCCACCTGTAATTATCTCAGAGCACACACCAAGATTACAGGATGTTCTTGATAAGATTGGAGTTTGAGAGTCTGCAGTGTATTTTTCCCTCTTCCTTAGCTGACAGGTTTCTTCTGCACTCGGCACGGCTTTGCTGTCTGTTGGCAGCACAAATCAGTCCCGCAGAGCATGAACCACCACAAAGTACATCTGTCCTGGGAAAGGAGTCTCTGCTGAGGTCTAAATTCTCAGCCAGACCTACCCCGCCCAAACTCGTTGAAACTCCTGCTGGGTATTGTCCCTGATAGCTGTATTTCTGTCCTCTATTCTCTTCGTGTCTGTGGCATTTAAGGAAACAAGAAGTGAAGTCACACACATTCCAAACACCAGACATTCCTGATGCAAGGGAATGTCTGTACAGTACCAGGAGGAGTATCAGGCGCAGAGGCTCAAGTCAACATGCCTGAAAGACTTCTAGTGCTCTGTAAAAATGATGTATAAATGTGCTCAGCTGTTTATGGTTTATCCAGTAAGTATTGAAGAGACCTAACAGCATCTGTGCTTGCTGAGATCCCTCCTTTTCTCCTGGCTTGTGTATGACTTGTGATGCTGGAGCTGGCTTTGGAACTGGTGTAAAAGGATAGTTGGCATAGGCCCTGTGTCACATGCACTAATTCCACAGAACCATATGTTTGCCTCCAGGTGATTCAGACCAGCTTTGAATGCTGTCTGACCTGGGAACCAGCATTGGTGTTATTGCAGGTTGCAGACGAAACATATTCTGAAATCAGGAGGAAAAGCTGAGATCAAAGTATCTTCTGCTCAAACTGAGGGGCAGATGCAGTTCAGTATTAATGTTGCTGTGATATAGCTATGACCTGGCACAACAGTATTACATACATTACGTATTATGTAAATGTATTACATACATTATGTATGTATTAGCACATGCTTTATTGTGTCTGTGACCAAGAACAGGCACTCAACTGGGTTGTCCCCACAGGTATGATTAACGACCCTGCCTACCCACTTCCAGTCTTAGGGACCCAGGGAGATAATGTATCGACAATAGAGTCTCACAGTTTCCTGGTACACTCATAGTCCACCTACTCTTATATTTATGGGAGCAGCCCAATAATTCAGAAATTACTGATAAGCTCTACTGAATGGGCATCTCGCTCCATAGGAGAGTCAGGACATACATTTTACAAGGTCACTCAGTCCAAAATACCTCAGTGGAGAACAGCCTGTACATTGTAAAATTGCCTGTGCCACCACCTGTGCCATCTCAGTCTTGTGAAACCAGTGTGAGACCAGTGCTGTTTGCATGGCTGGCCATGCAGGTCACGTGGAGTCTGCTTGACCATCACCTACTGAGTAATGCAAGACCCTCCCTGTACACACACAGGGACATGCTGCTGTTCCACTATCTGAATTTGTGGCTCCTTCCTGTGCTTTGTCCTTGTTTTTGTCTTTATCTGACTTACAGGCAGAGCTTCTGCAGTCACTTAATTAACATGCTAGATTTCGTGCCTTAGTTTCAGTCCACTGAGAACAGCTCTTCCTCGAGGAGCTCCCCTGCCTGCCCTTATCTGATTCCTCCCAAATCAAGAGTGGACCTGTTCTGGCTCAACAGTGTCCCCGTGCTGGATTTATGATTCTTCCATACAAAGTGCCAAGTTCAGTGATCTTGTTCCACCCACTCCCTTAGTTGTAAAGTAGTTAAGCTTTCCCACGCATATTTCACTTCAAAAGACACTGGCTGAAGAGGTGACCAACCCTATAAATGCTCATGGGTCACATCATGATCTCACTGAAGCATGTGGGCAGTTTCTTCTCACCTACCACTGCTCCAAACAGGATATCTGACTGTGACTATCCCTGTCTTGTTGCTTCTTCCACAACCAATATCCACCCACTGCCTCATTTCTTATACCGGAGGCAGTTGTGAAGGCACTGACTGCAGTGAGGAGGGAGGGAAGCACCAAACTCCACTGGAAAGCCCAGACAGACAATTACCACAGCGTGCAAAGACTCAAACAGAAAAAATCTCTATAGTTTTCTATTTCCTAAGTCCTATTCCACATGGTATGCATTTGGCTTCAATCTTATCTGCTAGCTAATTTTCTTGCCCTTGAATCTGACTCCTCTGACGTCTCTGACCAGCCTCTTTTAGTCTACTTCTAGTTAGTCCCACTGACATTTCAGTGATCCTGGGGATAAAGTGAAGCAGGGCTGTCTCCCTCATGATGGGTTGATAGAGTTCAGCCCCAATTCTCTATCAAAGGCTGACTGCTTGTCTGTGAATGCTGGATCTGTATGTTCCCTTTGGACTTAGACTACTGATGCCTTTTTGCCATTGCTCCTTGGCAGCTTTCTTTATCCTTGCAGACCCTGAGAAACTGTGTTTATTGTGTTTGTATTACCTCATTTGTAGCTGCAACTGGATTTGTGCCATGAGTATACTTCATTATCTCTTAGAAGCATACACAGATGCCCAAATGTTCATAAAACCAAATTACAAGATATCAAAATCCAAACATTTACAACAAAAGCTAAGAAATGGAAATGAGAGTGAAAGCTCTTAACTTCTCCAGGAGGGAAGACTTCAGAGCACCTACCATGACAAGTAGTGTCGGATACCTCCTTCTTTACTGGAGCTCCTCCTCATTTGCATCTGTATGGTATCACAGACAGCAGACCAGATCATGAAATATCACAGACCAGTGTGCCATTTCTCAGCTACAATAGCACTGTTTTTTAAAGCAATTTGAACAAAAGTAATAGCTTCATCCCCTGCTGAACAGAAAGGCCTCTTAGAAACATAAATGTCCAGACTAATAACAATGGTGTAAACAAGCATTGACAAACGGCATCACAGCTGTGTGGTTATGACACTTAACTCCCAATAGACTCAAGCTTGTGAAATATATTCGAACTCTTTTTGCATCTGGAAAAAAATGTTCAGACTCAGAGGTAAGAAGTCTTTCATCAAATCTATTGCACTACTTGATCCCCAATTACCATTTTTCTAGGTCAGCACTAGCTGCTTCACTGCTATTTTTAATTAAGTGTTGTGTGTTTGATTCCAGGTCTTCTGTCATGTAAAAAGCAATTTATAATATTGCCAAGAGAGATGGGTGTGTTTATTCATTTCACAGAAGTGCTAAAATGATGCTTTAGCTGAGGACTACAGAAAATCCAAGAATGACATTGAAGCTGAAGTCTTCGTGCATGGTATAAGTGGAGCAATTCTATAATTGCCGATCTTTCATTAGACCACATTCACACCAGTGATTCTAACAGCTGCATGGTAATAGGCAATGAGCAGGGCTGTTGAAAATTCAGAAAAATCAGTTCTCATAATTTTACACCATTTTTTATTCCATTAGGGCTGGTTTTTTAGCACTCCAGCACTAAAATAATAGTATTTTGCTGGCTCAAGGATCAAATGGATTTTCAGCAGGGGTCAGACCAAAGACAGGTGCTGCAAGAGGAGTCAGGGTATCTGTCATAGATTGAGGCCGGGTAGAGAGGTGAGTTAGGGGATTTTGAAGACAAGCAGTTGGTCTTGAAAGACAAGAGCAACCTGTTGTCCATGCCCATGTCTTCCCATGGTCAGGACACTTTGCCCCAGCACAACCTTTTCTCATGAGACAGAGCGTCACCATCTTCTTCACACAGCCACTCATTCATCACAGAAGTATCCCTTCCCTCCCCACCCTGCCAGTGGAACATCTCTGGCTAGGTGCTGTACCTGCTGTTTAGAGGTGGAGAAAGGCATGGGCCAGGGCAGAGCTCCAGAAACCAGGGATCTGAGACACCCTGACACTGGAAAGAGTGATGGATGTGCTGTTCTCTTGTCACCTTCACACTCCTCCCAAACTGCTCAGAGCAGCAGCACTGGGGGCAGAGACATACAGAGGTGGGAAGGGGACACCCCTACTTTGATCCCTGCAGGCAGGACAGCCTCAATCCCTGCCACCACATTTGCCCCTGCTCTGAGCCAGGGTGAGGGGCCAGGGGTGGCTCCATGGCTCTCATCATGTTGTGCAGATGTGATACCCAGTCTAAGTACAGCACTAAGTATTTGTTTAATATGTGTAATCTAGGAACTTGTTAAGCAATCATACTCCCAAGACCTCTACTGCAAAATTAAATGCTAGCAATTAACTATATACTAAAGCCTTGCTGAACAGGGCCAGTTCTTGGCCTTTGTAGAAACACCAGTGACTTTTGGCTGTCCTAACAGCAAACCTGCTTGCTACTTGACAGTTTGCTTTCTCCTATGGTTTTTAATTTCTTCCCTTTTGAATTCATGTGTTTTCTTTAGGCTGCGCTTCATGTGAAACCTACTTAACTCACCTCTTCCTTCTTACCCAAAGCATGAAACAGCAGCCACTCCTGCAGGGCTGCTGGTTCAGAAGTATCTGTATGTGGGAGAGAAGGAGTCAATGTGTTTAAACCACTCCAGGAGTGACCATGCACAGGTTGATAAACACCACATCAGCCCTTGACAGATAACTTTGGGTGTGGTTACTCAGTAGGACACGGCAGCAAAACTTACCTTTGCCACCAGCAGAAATGCATGTTATGATGCAGCCTCAGTCTCCAGGTTCACTCCATCCTCACTTGTTAATCAAGTCCCCTGAGTAAGATCTAGCCTTGTGATACCCATACTGTTCACAGTGTTTGTCTCATGTTGGTCCTGCTACCACTAAAGCAGGTATCAGCAGTTCAACTATGCAAAAGAAATAACAAATCTAAGACTTAGACTGCAAGCACTTTGGGGGTGGAGCTTGTTCTTTGCAGTCATCCACAGCTGCTCAAAAGGAAGCTGAAGCTCTGTGAGATACTGGCTTTCCAGTCAAAGTGGCTGTGGCTGCAGATTGGGTTGAAATAGAGGGATAACTGTGGAAGGCCTGTACTGTACTTGTACCATACCAGAGCTGAGAAGGCTAGTCTGGCCAGTTCCATCCTTGGCTCTGTTGATTCATGTAGTTACCCTTTCCAGGTAGCTCTGGGAGAAGTTTTATGAAGTGGATAGGTGAGTGAGCTTGGGAAAATTCTCTGATCAACATTTAAAACCAGCTGTATGTTTTTCCTGAAGTGCCTCCACACCCTCTGGGCTCTGTGCCAGTAGTTACAGGGCTGCCGGGACTCCTTTGCTCTTTCTGGTAACCTGTTATCACTGCACCCTTTGATAACAGTGGCAGTGCAAACCCCAAGCACTCTATGTGGTGACCTTGTCCTCTCCTTGGGAAGTCAGAGCAAAGCAACAGGACCCTGGGGACTGTGGTACAGGTTCACAACAAGCCAAGCTGTCCCAGGACTGATTCTCTTTCCTTAGACACCATATGCATCCCTCGCCCTGGCCCATACAACTCCTCACACAGTGCTCCAGCAGCTCATGGAGCCAAATGCTAGTGACACTGGAGCTCAACAGTGATTCTGCTCTTGGCAAAAGCCATGCCACCCCACAACTGCAGAAATAGTTTTGTTCAGAGAACAAACTCCAGAAACACATCATGCTCTATGCCATGGCAGAAGCCAAGGAGTGAGGACTGTGCACTGAGTTGTCTTTGTCACCGAGGGAGATACTCCTAGGTTACACAATACTAAGTGGTAATTAATGTTCAAGGAAGAAATGAGCTCAAGCTGTGACTTTTGAATCGAGACACAAATAATCTTAAACAAGAGGATTTTGCCAAATATAGTGTGATTATCATCTAGGAAAAATGTATTAGTAGCATATGAGCCAACCATAAAGTACACTTTGTTTCTCTCAGTTACAAAATAAGTTCTCACAGTGCAAATAAATATCAAGTGCAGGCACGACCTCTTTGAAATAACTTGGGCAGTCTGAAAACAAGGTACATAGGCTCCCTCTATAGTCAGCTCTTAGGTATCTAGCACTCAGTGATGACTTGGAGAGCTGAGATCTCATGATGCAAAGCACTAGTGTGTCACAATTTCCTTGGCAGTATAAATTTGCTTAAACACTTTCTGATGGACACCGTTCTCCCCACAGGACTGACATGAGATTGGATGTTGTTGGGCCACCTGAAGTCAGGCCCAGCATGAACTCAGCACTTTGTGCTCCAGTTAATTTGTCAGAAGTGTCCCCATGTGTCAGCACCTTGTCCAGACTAGCTGTGTCCTGAGGGGTGTTCCAACAGCTCTTAACAGCTTTGTGTACACAGATCTGCTGTTAAGCACCACTGTAGGCTCCTGCTCTATACATGGATGTATATCTAGAGGTACCTAGGTGCTAGATGCTCAGCTTTTACGTGGTTGACAATAGACCAGGTGAAACCCTACAAAAAGCTGTGAGAAAACTAGTCTCTCTCTCACCACAAGGTGGACACCCTGCTTCTTCCCTCTCCTTTCCAGCTTCCCTCTCCCAGCAGCTTGAGCCATGTAGTCCTATGCCTTCTCTTGTACTGATTCTTCCTCATCCCTTCACTGAGCCCCCACAACTGACTAGTGCAGATATTTGCCAAGATCAGCCTCTGTCTACTTGGTGAGTTGACTCAGCTCATGGAGTAGATGATCAACAAGTTCCAGAACAGGCTGTTGGAAAGGGGATGGGACCTATACACTGACAAACCAGACTGACTGAGCCTGGTTGATATACCTGCACCTCAATGCACACGTAGTGCACCTCAGTGGGTGCATGACTTGCTGTTTATCTGGATGTTTCCAGTGATTTTTTTATCTCATTTCTCTGTTCCTAGTATATCCCACTCAGGTATATCATAACATGTGATTTTGGCAGACAGCACTTTGCTCTGAGCTCCCTATTAAACATCTGTGCTCTTAATACATTCACAGAAAACAGAGCTATGATAAGGTCCAAATACACAGGTAAATACTGAACCAAAATCATTACTAAATGGCAAGGATAAAAGAATGGCTCACCAGAAGGAAATTAACACAGAAATGCTTACTTGTGCTGGAACATTTGTAGGATAGCATGTCAGGAGGCACCTGAATGGAGAAGTCTAATGCACCTCTAGCAAATAATGTTAGCCTAAATTCTCAAAGGTCTGAAAACCAGTCTCTCTGAAGAGCTAGCCTGCCTCAGTTTCTCAGCCTTCAGTAGTGATTTCATAAGAAAATTTAGATCTTTAAATTGGGGCTATTGTTTGACAGCAACAGCTATATATACTACCATAATCAGTATGCTTTTAATCTGTTTTTTTTTGGTTGATTGGTTAGTTTTTTCTTACAGCTGTGTGGTAGGCTTTGCTGTGTTCACATTTCACTCAACCCTTTGAGCCTACATCTACAGCTAAGGAAGGTCAGAATACAGGAACAGCTTTTGAAGGCTGACATGTTTTAAAGCAGGCATGGTAATGCTTCACTACTGCAAAATGAAGGGATTACTGATTATATCCAGTAAACCTGTCACACCTGACACTGTTTCATGAACCTGCCACTGCAGAGAAACATAGGTCTCCTGTTGGAGGCAGAGATGGCCTCTGCTAACAGAGTTGCTCCAGCTTTTTTTACCTTGATCATCTAGTTGAATTGTGTGCAATGTTGCATCTGTGCTGATAAATGGACAGACTCATTTTTTTATTGCTAGAGGTATGGGGCATGGCATGGCTTACATCCGTATACACCATTCCCAGAAGGATGATCTTTTCCTTCCTGCCTACCAGAAACAGCCTGCCTATCATCACTTCCCCAAAGCTGCCCGGGCACTGTGAGATGCTAAAATGAATCAGGCAAAACAGTACTAGGGAGGGTAGTAAAGATTAAACAGTGTGGATATGGCACAGTGCTTGAGTCCATACACTGTGCAGTTTAGTTTTTCAGCACAGATGTCACCCTGGCAAACTCATGCTGCCTCCATTCACATGCACTCAGATACACCAGCAGAACTGCATGCATTCTGACTTAGAATCATAGAATCATAGATTTCCTGCTTTGTCTCCAGTGAAGTGGAAAAAAAACATACATAAAGACATCAAATGGATGCACTCGGGTGCTTCCAGGTGACAAGAGTCACATGCCCTTACATTGGTGAGATGGATCATTCAATTTCCCCAAGACTGGTGACACTATATAAAGGAGAGAGTCTGGCCAGGATATTCAAGGCCAGCTTGGATGACAATAACAAAACCCTCTGGACATAATCTTCAGTATGTGAAGATACTCATGGTCATTCCCACTGTAGGATAGAACTTTGCTTTCTGGGGATTAAAGAGAATGTTCAATTGACAGTGAAGGTTTTCCAAAAGAAATAACATCAATCTGCTGCAAAATCAGAGATACAACCTTCTGCCACTTCTCAGCTTGTAGGAGTCTTTCTTCTCACTTTTATCAGCATGAAACTACAGTTGGCAGAATCAGGAAACGGAGTAAAGATTTTCAGACTGTGTGCACTTCTTGTTACATTTAATTCAGTTTTAGCTAACAAAGGCTTTAGCTGATAACCACTGCATCAAGTATCTGTAATGCTGAGTAGTCTGTGTGCAGGCAGCTGCAATGTTTAAAAGTTGCTAATGCAGTGAGTTGCTTAATAGGATGAATAGTCCATTCTCTGCTTCTGATGTAAACCAGACCTGAACGGAGATAGGTAAACTGTTCAGTCGTACACGGTCAAAGGTCTGGTCTTTTCTTAGCTGCTAAAGGTGTTTATTACAAAGTATTAGTCCCATTTGTGACTCATGACATTTCTTAGTTATGCCAATCATTGTAACTCAATAGCACTTGTTATTAATAGCCTTTTAAAATATCACATTACTTATCACCTCTGTTTTCCTCATCATTTAGTTGTGTGCTTCGTAAAACTCAGAGGGGTCACCAAGTGCTTCTCAGGGAAAAATTAACTCAGGGATAGCAGCCTACTCAGTGGTTCCCTTCAGAAGCACTAAACAAGATACAAAGTCCTTAGTCTGGCTCAGAAAGATTTGCAGATAGCAGAAAGACGGCATAAAATTTGCAGGCAGAAATCTTTGCCCACAGACGGTTTTTGTCCAAATCCACACTTTCGGTGTTCAGTTCCACTGGACCTCTTCTAGTCCTCCATCACTGCAGGGAATGGGAAGCAACATGAACAGATCTTATGCAACCTTGGCTATGCGAACATGATATAAATCATTCCCCTAAGTAGAGGAGGCTGAGGATGTCTCCATTGCTTAACCACACATTTACATATTAGCATTGTCTAATAAATTCACATTAAATAGCTGTAAAGTGTTCATGAGACAGGCCTGTAGTTTACAGCAGCCCCTGCCCTCGGCCTCCTCAGGGTGTAGGGCTGGAGGCAGAGGGCAAGATGGGCATGCAAAGGCTGATGACAGGTCCAAGGGCCATTCTCAGCTCCCTGAATGTGGGACAACTGCATGTGAACTGCTGCAAGTTTTGTTTGGTCACCTCTGACTCAGAAGTCCCAACTCATACTTCAGTGACTGGTCTAGTTCCTATTTGAGGCACACACTATTCTTTAGCCATTAAGTGCCTAAAAGAAATCTGCCCTGTTTTGTTTTCTCTGTATTGCCTTCTATGTCCACAAAGCAGCACACAAGCAGTGATCTATGTCCACTGTAATTTTGAGGCTAAGGTTTTTCAGTTGTATATCTGTATAGATACAGATATACATGATGAAGAGAACCATATTTTTTCTATAATAGTTATGGTCTCTGAAAATACTGGACATCAGAATTACTACCTACCCAATACTATGCACTGACAGATTCTCAGTGACAGACTGAAATGGCCATAACCTAAGACATCAGATCTTATATTTCAAGGATGTCAGATATAAAACAAATTAACAACAGAAGCAAAAAAAGAGTCTAAAAAAGGTGTTTAGAAATGACATTTGAGAATCAATGTTCGCGATTCATGGCTTGATAACTGATGAAGTTAATTATTAATTTGTTTGTGAGCTTTGGGCAAACACTTCAGTTGTTATTTCAGCTTGTAGTGAAGGCCAAAGCCCCGGAAAACAACAGAGGTAGATATTTTAATGAGTTGTGACACACAAAGATGCCAACTGTGGATGACTTTTTAGAGCAGGTAGGAGAATTTGGCTTTTTTCAGAAAAAAGCCCTCTTTGTCTTATGCCTGCTTCCTGCCTCCTTTGTTCCCATTTACGTGGGGATTTTTTTCCTGGGATTCACTCCTGAGCACTATTGCCTCAGCCCCGGGGTGGCTGAGCTGAGCGAGCGGTGTGGCTGGAGCCTGGAGGAGCAGCTGAATCGCACAGTGCCCGAGTGGGATGGCCACGGGGCCAGTTACAGCAGCCGCTGCAGGAGGTACGAGGTGGACTGGAACACCACGGGTCTCAGCTGCACTGACCCCCTTGGCAGTTTTGTGGGCCATGGCAGCACTGTCCCCCTTGGTCCCTGCAGGGACGGCTGGGTCTACAATGCACCAGGGAGCTCTCTCGTGACCGAGGTAAGACATAGCTTGTCTGGAAAATCAGTCCTCTGCAGGGATTAAAGCTAGAAGATGCTGGATTGGTGAAGTTTGCTTTTGATGTACAATCTGAGTCTGACTGGTAATGAATAGTGAATATCAGAACTTGGGAGGCACTTAGAGAAAATATTAATATACATACATAGTGGGAAATTATTGCTTTTCCTGGGAGCATAATATTGCAATCTTGTCATCAATCAAGCTTGTCATCAATGGCTATTCTCGTAATTCATTATTTCCATCAGCAAACTGAGGATAGCGCCCCAGAGCCCAAACTGAGGAAATGCACATTTGAGTGAATCCAAACAGATTCTCTCTTATAATGAATAAGAAGCAGAGGAAGGGGCTACACTTGTCTACACTGGCTACACTACAGCTTTAGTAACAGCTGTGTTCTTTTCTCTAAACTTACAGTATCTAAACCAGATAATTTAAAATGTGAGAGCTATGCAAACCAATACTAAGAGTCTAAAAGCCATGCTTCAGGGAAGGATCTCAAAAGAGATCTCTCCTACTTCTTCTCTAGTCGTTAATCTGTATTAACTATATCTAAACCATGCTTAGCAGGTGTTTCTATAACTTGCTCTTTAAAAAGCGCAATGTTGGATACTTCACGGCTTCTTTGGGCAGGGTATTCATATTTCCATGCTTCACTATTGTCACTATTACAAAGCAAGTCCATCTCATTTTCTCTTGGGACAGACGGGCTGGCGCGGAAAAAAGCACTCCAGCTGTTCTCCACATCAGGGAAACAGAGCTGAGCTGTTTGGTATGGCCCCAGCAAACTTGTCCAGGTTAGAAAAAGACTAAATAAGCAGCCAAAGACATTCATGCTTCTTTCTGAGCTGAAGTCTAATTACACTTGAGCAAATATTTCCAGTTGTAGAGAAGCTTTTACCAGTTTGCACCTCCTCCCTTCACTGGCTGCACAGTGGTAACCTGTTAATTGTAAATCAAATTGCACGTTCCCCGGTACTCATTCACCGCAGAGAAAAGTCAGACAAATCCTGGACCTGTTGCCAGTGCTAATGAGGTGTGAGACAGGCATCTCCTGACTCCGTCCCAGCAGGGCTCATGGCAGCACCTCCGTCTCTCGCCGCCGGCACTGCAGCAAAGCGATACACAGCTTGAGATAGGTCTCGGCATCTGGGAAGGAAACAATACCCCAGATGTCTTCCAAATTTCAAGATGGGTGAGGATGAGAGGGTGAGATTTTTCTGAGCTTTTTTATTTGTTCGTTCAGGGTTTCTCTCCCCTTCTCACTCTCCTTATGTGTCATTATGCAATCATTTTCCAGGGTGTAACTTTTTCCAAAGGTTTCGGAAAATCTGGACAAGATGTATTGCAGATGTCAGTTTAAGAGGTTAGAGGATTTCTTTTCTGGAGTCTCTTTTCTGATTGGTGTCATTACTTTCTTTCCTCATCAAATAGCCATGGTTTGTGGGGAATGTTCTGGTGCTTCTAACTGTGGTTGCCCTTGCAGTTTAGTCTGGTGTGTGAGGACTCCTGGAAGCTGGACATCTTCCAATCATGTGTGAATGCTGGGTTTTTTATTGGCTCCATAAGCACTGGCTACATAGCAGACAGGTAGGTAGTATGTAGACAGGTGTGTGATGAACTGTTTGATTATCTTCTTTCTACATGTTGTTGAACAACATTCATGATTTGAAGAGAAAAAGAATGAAATCGTACCACGGGGTAGATGGTGGTTTCTAAAGCCCCGCTTTCAAAGGCTGTTGTGACCCAGGAATCCACAGAAAAGCTGTGGTGCCACTCCACTTTTATTGCCCTGGGGAATTTGCACATGGGATTTTAACTTGCTCACCAAGAACTATTCGCTCATCTTTGTGATAAATTCATTTCATATTAATTTTAACAGTATCCAGATGGCCATAAATCAGTTGACATTATTGCAGAGAACAAAAGGCGTTTATTTTGGCTGACATTTATTATCATGGCACTTCTGTTAGTGGATGTTGACTAATATAATGACTTTTATAATTCATACTTTTAACTGAATATGTATCTCTGTCAGATAGAAAACAAATACTTTTCCAGTGTTCCAGTAAGCTTGTTTCTTTTGGAAACTGTTTTATTTCTGACTATGAATGAGTCACAGTGATACAGGGAATGACAAATAACAGGGATATACAAAACCCTATTCAAGAAGAAGTCAACAGCCGGCCAAGGTTGGTGAGAAAATACCTAAAGATCACAGTTAGCAAACAAGATCCTCATAGAAAGCCATTACAGCTTTGAAAGACGGGCTGAGAAGCCATATCAGAGCATTCTTGAATTCATTAGCTAAATCATTAACCAAAAGTGAGCAATGTCATAAAAACACAAGATGGGGGAGTCCCCGGAGCTTCCACTGAGCTGGAAAATGTCACAAAGGGAAGAGCAGATACAGACTCCTACTCAAAATGAACAGAGAGGGGGACAGGAATCCTCTCCTTTGGTTTGCCGCCCTACCCTATCAGTGGCTGAGCCTTGTTCTTGTTCTTCTCTTCTTTCCCTCTGCAGGTTTGGCCGCAAACTCTGCCTTCTGGTCACAGTCCTCATCAATGCCATTTCAGGGGTACTGATGGCCTTTGCACCAAGCTACACCTGGACAGTGATCTTCCGCCTGACACAGGGACTGGTCAGCAATGGGGGCTGCCTGGCAGGCTACATCCTCAGTTACGGCAGTTTGCCATTACACCCTCTGGGAAGGAGCCCCTCCTTTAGCAGCAGCGCTGACGCCCGCTGGTGCAATGTGATTTTCAAAGTAATGTGTAGAACAAGAGCAGGCAGTGACACCGTGCTGTTTCCTGCCAAACTGCGCCACCCTGCTTAAATACAGGTGCTCATGGCCCAAGCTTGCACCCGCTCATAGACATGCATGGGATAATTAGGAAGCAGCTATGAAAACTAGGGAACATTCATAGCTGGAGAGCACATGCCAAAATGAAGGGCAAGGACTAGAGACAAGAACAGCTTGAAAATAGTGTGAAGGTGTATGACATTTTCCTGGGAAAGGCAGCAAGAGGTGCTGTGAAAGATAACACTTGTGTTTTACAGCCTTGGTGCCAGAATGATTTTTGTTACGCTGCTTCACGTGATTGATGGGTGAGGAGATTCTATTTCCCTAGCCATATGGGAGGAGGGAGATGGAGGCAAACAAGTGGCATCTGTCTTATTTTGCCATTTAGTTCTTAGATTGAAGCAGTGGGTTGAGGAAAGCAACCTTTGCCCTGTGTTGATGGGTGGAGGCCTGACACCTTGGAAGGCAAGAGTGAAGTCCCCAGCTGACTGGTGGAGGAGGAAGAGTCAGGACTTGCCCAGTGAATTACACCAGGGGCTAAGACCAGCTCTGCTTCCCCATCCAAACTCATGACACAAGGGCACAGTAAAGCACAACCAAGGTTGTTTGGGGCTGTAGCTGTAGCTGGGAGCCACATGTGTTCTCAGTTGGCAGAAGTTATGTTCCCCTGGCTTTCCAAACCAATCTATTTTTGCTCATAGGACTTGTCTTTGCAGTTGCAGAATTTGTTGGCTCAGACTATCGGAGGGCAGTGGGGCTCACTTACCAGCTTGCCTTCTCCCTGGGACTCCTCATCTTCACCGCTCTGGCTTATGCACTTCCACACTGGAGGTGGCTCCAGCTTGCGGTCACACTGCCCCTTTTCTTTTTACTTTTCTTCTACTGGTAAGTGCCTGCTCTTGCAGCTCCCAGCAGTGTCAAGCCACACCAGTAAAACCAGGGGACTGTAGCTGAGACCTGAAGTTTCTCCTTGGGGATCACCTGTAGTGACACATGTAGGATTTCCAAGATGATATTGGATGAGATCTGACATTTTTCTGTTTCCTCCACCCCAAGGTTTACTCTGAATCATCTAAGAACAAGGGACTACCTTCAACATGTTGTAATGTTTCTGTTTTGATGTTCTTGCCACACATCAAAAAATAATAAGTCATTATTTCTTGAACAGATACTGTGACAAAGGATTTTTTCTGATCATTGATTATTTTTAATGCAGGAAACACACTTTTTTTTTTTTTTTTTGGTAAAAAAATGAATAAAAATGATCCTTAGAAAATTCCATGACTAGATCAAGCAACAGAACTGGGAAGGCTTTTTTGTTTGATCTATTTTTGAAAGGTTATTTTTTAACATGGAAGAAATTAAGGATCAGGTGTACAGCTGATCTTTTAAATATCCAGACTATTAGTTATTTCTAAAATATGTCAAGAGAATTTATCTCAGACTAATGTTTCCAAACTATAATAAACTGGACTTAGACTAAAAATAATAATAATTAAAAAAAATTTAATTCAGGCTACCTTTTCATTTAAGTAGAGCACAAATCAGAGTGCAATCACTGACAGCCACGGCTACCACTGAGTTCAATACTACCTGTGGTTCCTCAATACACCTGGGGATCCTAGCTTGAGCAACTCAGCTCCATTTTCATTTTCCATGTACCATAATGTGCATTTTCCCTCCCTGTAGCTGTCACGCTTATATGTGTTGCAGGTGTCTGCCTGAGTCTCCCAGGTGGCTGATAGCTCAAAAGCAGAATGATAAAGCTATGGAAGTTATTAAGCTCATCGCCGAGGGAAATAAGAAGAAACTACCTCTTTCTTTCCAGGTGACTGCACTGCATTTGCTGCACATATGCCAGCCTCAAGCAAAATAGTGTTGTGATTTTAGGATTGTGTTTGGTTTAGAGTAGGGAACAGCCTGGTGGTCAAAATCACCGTGGTTTCCAAAAGCAAAGACAAGTGAGGTTTTGTGGGTTTTTTTCTTTGACTGCCTATGACCATCTCAGAGCATATTTGGGAAAAGAGGCTTGCAAAAATAGGCAGTAGATAACAAAAATTGTTCTTTTAAGTAGCATCAATCAAGAGGAACATCACCGAATCACATGACTTAAAATTTCAGAACATCCTTATTCATTATTTTTTGTAACACTGCTTCATACCATACACATGACTACACAGATATGAAGACTGCCTGTATAAATCTTCATATTTCCTTTCCCCAAAACACTCCAGAGAAGTTATTTTGCTCTCAGTTACTCGACTGGCAAAACGAAAACTCTCATCCTCCTATCAATCTAGAGGAAAATACTCATTACAGTGCTCACCACCCTCTCCCCCATCCACTGTAATCTCTTGTCCTGTTATTTATGCTCCCAGAATCTCACCTCTGAAGATGAAGATGGAGAAAAGTTGAAACCTTCATTTCTAGACCTGGTCAGGACACCTCAGATCAGAAAATACACATTCATTTTGATGTACAGTTGGTAAGGATGGGAAAGTTTTTGAAGCCCAAATGGAATTGAGCAATTTAATGCCCTTAAATTATCATCATTGATTCAAGCTTGTTTTGCTCATGACCAACTGCAAACCTCAGTTCTTTGCCTAAGCTCTCTCCCAAAGGGGTTTGACTCTATTTGCATGTTCTTCTTTGCCCAGGTTCACAAGTTCCATCCTCTACCAGGGGCTCATCATGCACACAGGAATCACTGCAGGAAACATGTATCTGGATTTCCTCTATTCTGCTCTTATGGAGTTGCCATCTCCCTTCATCCTCATGTTAACACTGCATCACTTTGGCCATCGCTATACCTGGGCTGCAGCTAACATGATGACTGGGGCTGCTTGCCTGGTTACAGCATTCGTCCCAGACAGTGAGTTGTGCTAACCTCCTCTACCAATGAATTCCCTCCCTCTTTCTTGGTTGTTGCTCTGGAAAGTAGAAAACAATCCTTTCCGCCCTGGCCCGTGTCAGTATTGTGATCCCATGAAGGCAAATACCAAAAAAGCTAATTTATGTCCCACCCTCAGCATTTATATTTGCTAATGAGAGGCCGGAGAAATGGAGCGAATTAAATTTCCACAATGGCATCAAAATCAGGTTATAAGTCTGCAGGTGCAAGCTCACAGAGTATGCCATGTTAAGTCCACAATTTTTATCTGGCAAAAAGTTTGGATTTGAATACACAGTTCAGGGGTTTCATCCAAAAATCTCCATGCTTTCTGTTTCTAAAAAGGAAAAATGTATAGGCACATGCACACACTTAAACACTGTCTGGTTTCAGTAGATGCTTTCTGCCATCAACAGTGCAGCTGCAATGAATGTAGGATGCCAGACAACGATGGTGACGGACATTTGGCTTTGGTTTAGTTAAGTGTTCACTGCAAGACCATAGTCTCAAAGCAACGTGTCACTTAAGGGTCACCGAAAGAAAAGTCCTTCCTTTTGTTTTATGGAACACAAGTAGACTGAAACTACAGACATAACAGTGCCATGCAACTGTGAGTTCACAGGTGGCACAAGAACAAAATCTTTATATGTAAAAACCCCAAAGTGTCCAAGCAGTGGAAACTCAATTTAAGAAGCAACTAGGGAGTGCAGTGGCTATGCAAGGGGAGTGCAGGAGGGGGAGTCCTGTGGCCCCACAGCCGCTGCCTGTGCCAGGGCATGAGGTGCCGTGGTGTCTGAGTGAGCACCTCATACTGGGGACACATATGGACAGTCTGGGATCTAAAAGCCCACATGGCACACAGAGGTGTTGTGAAATGACTCTGTGTGCAGGGTTAGGATATTCATTTATTTGCAGGAGACAACAGAAGCTCCAGGTGTGAAAGGAATTATAATCACACACTGAGAAGCGGGGAGGCAGCACAAACTTGCCCCAGCTGGAAAACCATCTGAAGCCTCTGTTCTAAAGTACAGAATATCTTTCTGATAAGCAAGATTTCAACTTTCAAGCAATGCAATTTTATTGCAAGGAACAAGTGGTGTCCTGTATAGACCCTTGGTCAATGCAGTGGATATCCCAAACTGTTTTGTAACATTGATTTCTCATCTCTGTGACAGCAGCCTAGCAGAGTCCCAAGTCTTGGTTATTTGCTTGAATTACAAAACAATTGCATTATAAATTCCTTATTGAGCAAAACAGAATACCATCATGCACTGTCCACTTGACCTTTCAGGACAGAAAACTTAAATATTTAAAGCCATTTTATGTCAAGAGTAGAAGAAAACCATAGTTTTGAATTCCAATCTGAATGTGCATATTGTCTTTGCAGCTCTTTATTGGCTTAAAATAACTGCATCTTGCTTGGGGAGGCTGGGAATCACCATGTGCTATGGAATTATATGCATAGTAAATCCTGAGCTATATCCAACATTTCTCAGGTAAGTGCACCACCTTCTGTCATCAGATAAAAGCACTGGGTGTTTCTCTGTGACAGAACAAGAGACTGTCTCACAGCTGAGGATGCACTGCCATGGAAGAGGAGTTTGCTTGTATAAAACCACATTTTGAAAAGGTGGGCAAGAGATGCTAGGTGGAGCAACAGAAACCCACCTCCTTCCCTGGCCAAAGCCCATTCCTCACTTCTGAGCCCAGCACTGAGCCAGAAGGTTTCTGAGGGGATGTAAGAAACCTTCCCAGACACCCTCCAGGCTCCCCATCCAGTGCAGTTCAGTGAACCAGCAGAAGTCAAATGCCCATTAACGTCTTAATGTCTCACATTGTCTAACTCTCCCCCTCCTCACCCATTTCACCTTGTGGTATGGCTCCCCAGCAGAATGTTTTGCCTGTGCTCTCTTTTCATTATATTCACCACAACAGGGACTAGGCCTTTCCAAATCTCTTCCTAAGCCCCAGGGTGTTATCTGTCTTCCCCTCCACAATGCTCACGGCCCATTCCTTCTCCCATCAGACTCAAATCCTGGACAGGGTACATTCCTGCTTGTCCTGGCAGCAGGAGTGGGTGAACCCTAGCGGGTCCTGCCAGGGTAACAGAGTACAGAGCTGGGTGAGGCACAGCCAGGCAGAGCTGGTGATGTGGGTGTCCATGTCTGTATCTGTGCACTTGCAGGAACCTGGGAGTCCTCCTCTGCTCATCCTTGTATGACCTCGGTGGGATCATAGCACCCTTCCTTGTGTACAGACTGGCAGAGGTCTGGCATGAACTGCCCCTGGTCATCTTTGGTAAGAGAGCTACAAGATGGGTTGGTTGGCCAAGGATGAGATGAATTAGTTTGGTGATTTATTTCCCATCTTAAAATAAAAAACAGGGAGAGATGTATAAACGTGTACACATGTTATATATATCTTGGTAAGTCTGTTCCATGTCGGTGTTTTGAAGTAGCAGCAAGTCACCCCTTAGCCCATTCTGTGGTGGGGGGGACCCTATGCTTTTGGGACAGCCCTTTCAAGCTTTGACTTCCTCCAGCTGAGCCCTTCCCAAGGGATAAACATCTCTGGGTTCTGCCCCTCTCACAAGCAGTATGGTTACCTGACCTGAGCTGAGCTCCAAACAGGTTGGCCTCTTGTCTTTCTGCATAGAAGTCACACTTCACCTCATGGTACCCGGTCTGTCAAGGATCCCATGGTCATTTAGGACAGCAAAGGAGCATGTCAGCCCTAATGTTATGGTTGCTATCCTAAAAAAGGGGCTGCCATGAATATCTGCTACCGCACATATTCAAACCAGTATGCCTGCATGCACCATCTGCCCTCATTGTGGTCATAGCAGGGTCTAAAACTAACCAGAAGGTGAAATTGGCCAGGTAGATGGGTAGTAGCTTTTCATGTATGTCCTAATTTAGCCAAAAAAAGGGGAGATGACAGCTGGCAAGTGTCACCTCAATCCCGTGCCAGCTGAACAACTAGAGACAAAACCTGTTTACTTTGCATCGTATGCCCAAAGCAAGGGAGCCAGGCCCCCATGGGGTCTGTGCCCCAGGATGGCTTTTTCCAGGACTCAGATATTTCTAAGGTGTATCAGCAATCACTCTGAAAAATAAGAATCACATAGGTAAAAAGCCAAGCGTTGTTATTACTTTGAGGACTCCTTAGTACATCATTGGGGCAGACATGTCTCAATGAGAATTACTTTGTCTCCTGGAGTTAAACATGGGCATGACCATTGCATTGCCTTTGTTCTGTGTACACAGCTGTGATTGTTCTAATAGACAGTGTCTTAGTTTTGCTCCTACCTGAAATGAAGGGAAAAGCTCTGCCTGAGACCATCGAAGATGCTGAAAATCTGCACAGGTATGACATTAAGCAACTTTAGAGCAGAGCAACTCTCCTTTACACCTGCAAAATCTGCTGAAAAGGCTCCACTTATTATACATCTCTGGGTTTTGTTGTACACATATAAATACAGACAATGGCCAGTAGGTAACCCATCCCTGCTAGCAATATCCATCTCTGGGCTCTCCTGTATGATCTGACCAGAATCCACAAACACTTCACTTGTGAGCCAAACTTTAAGAGAAGGCATGGAGGGTGGTCTCACAGGCCGTGTGAAAAACACTGCTGCTGTCCCCAGAGAGGCTCCCACTTGACAGAGACAAAACCCACTGTGATGTGGTTTTAAATTTGAGGAGCAGTGCAGTGAACATGCTGTGGTTTCAGTCCTTTCACCTTCTGGAACGACTTGCACCTCCTGAAGCACCTGCCAGGGTGAGGGTAGAGCTCCACAGACACAGAAAATGTTTCTTGAATTTATTAAAGCTCATGTGAAGCAAAAAGATACTTGTCCTGGTAAAAAATTGGGTGTGGAAAGAAAAGGAACCAACCTGGTCAGAAAGATGTAGCAATGTGGCACAGGGTAGACCAGGGAGAGGTTGCCTCTAAGAAACATTATGAAAATCCTATATGCAACCACATATCCAGATGTTACTTTAGAAACCCACTTATATTAAGAGTTTTTACAGTATGAAATGCCAGAGTTGAAGTTACTAAAGGTACCGTTGTAATACAATTTCCAGACAGGAGTACAGCTCCAACAAGGCCACAGGAAGTCTCCAATTTACTCCCTATTCTGTTGCTCTTCAAAATAATCTAACCTTGTTTGAACAATTGTCAGTGATGAGACATTAGTTAAATCTAGTTTTCAGTTAATGTACGCACATGGATTCCTTGGTGGATCATGCTGTTAAGCACCAGGAGCATTACCTGCCTTTTCCCCTTTTATTCCACAGGCAAGAGAGAAGTAAAGAAAAAACAGTTTATCTCCACGTTCTGATTTCTGAAGCTACCTCCAAGTAAGGGCCCATTTTGCCCTGGATCTTCCTCTGTTGCGGCAGGGAGCCACAAGGGAACCAGCAGAGTAGCCTCAACAAGCTCAGCCCCACATGCAGGGGATGAGCCGTCCCACCATGGTGGTCTTTTCTCTGCCAGCACTCTGAGGCTCAGGGTTTTCCTGAGCCAGAGGTTGTCTGCCCACAATTCTGCAACTCCACCATGGTCTGTCCTTCTGCAAATTTTTCTGTTTGCCTTCCGAATACATTCATGCTTTTTGTGTCCCAGGACATCCAGTAACAGCAACTCATATGGCGTGAGTAAGAAATTCATGAAGGAACAGTTTATTCTGCTTCTTATAAAACTAAAAATCTCTTTGGACTGCTCACTCCTAGTTCCTTTCTGAAGTAAGCAGGAGTGAAGTCATGACTCCAACTCACCTCCTCCAAGCTATACCTACACCTGCACAAAAGCAAGCATATAAGCAATAGCTGATTTACTGCCACAGTTCCCTCTACATCCCTTAAAATCATGGTGTGTTGGTTGGTCTGTGGCTCCTGATGCCCAGCAGATCAGCTTTGTGAGACAACTCCTACCACCCAGCAGCAAACACTGTCACTGCAGAGCCCATTTCAGGATCCTGGGGCATCCAGAAGCCTCTCTTCCCTCCTAGTTTGCTCCCCGTCTTCCAGAGAGAGAAGTACAAAAATAAGCACTTCTAAGTCCAGACTGACTTTTAAGCTTTGGCATTCCAGAATTTGACTGGATATTAGGCAGTCTGAAATACAAAAAGGAGGACAATGAGGAGTTGGAGGCAGTGAAGCTTACGACATCATCATCATTCGGGATGAATGACAGGGTAGGCAGAGGAAGCCCCCTGGGAGCAGCACAAACAATAACAGAACACTGTGGTCTGCACATTAAAGCATATTAATGTTTGTGTTTATGTATGTTTTCTGAATGCCCTGAGTTTAGTTATTTGCATGGCCAAGCTCCCAAACAGTTGTAAGGAATAAGGGTGGAGGCAGGGGAGAAAGATGAGACAAAAAAATTATTTTGCTTCAACAGCAGATCTCCTTCAACAACATACTGGAAAATCACTGTCATAGTGCTGCTGATGGTTGAAGGGTCATTTCCACAGCCTTTGAAAAGCACTTAAAATGTGATTCACATCATATTCATCAACTTGTATATATTCTCTGGATTTGAGTTTGGCTCCTGACCAGTTCTAGCTGTGGGGAAAGGCATAATTTCCTAACATTTTAAAACATTAACAAGATGACACAGTGCCACAGAGTAGGGATGAGACTGAAGCACTTAAGTGTCCAAATAAGAGCTATGCTTGCATGTTGGCATTTGGATTTAAGTGCTGACAGCAACAGCAGAGGACAAGAACAGTGCTTAGAAAGGGCTGACCTGGGCCACAAAATCATCTGCCCATCAGATGATGCCATGGAGAACACCAGAAACTTCATAAAAATAAATGTCAAGTCTTTCCAAAACCCAGTTAGTGAAGGTTGGTCAGTACCCTGAAACGTGGAGATTTTATCTTCTCTTCAGGCACAGTTCCTGCAAAGTTCAGGTTGAAGTACTTACGGAGGGACAGGATCTTTTTATGGGGCAAATCCCACTTGCATGAACCTGGAAGCTGCTCTGTTTGCACACTCCCCAGTTTACCAGAGTCAGGCAGTGGTAAGCCCTGAAGTGCTCCCTCCCAAGCTCCAGGGACAGCCCTGCCACTGGGCTGGTTATGCTCCAGGAACAGACAAGTTTCAGATGCTATAAAGAGGAAGGGAAGCTGGCAAAATGTTTTATCTGAGGTAGGATGTGAGCTTGTCTCATACCCTGGAGGAGATCCACTCCTACCACCCACCCAAGACAGAAAGCCCCTTCACATTTTGAGAGAAACCTTGTGCAGCTGGACCTGAATTTATATGTCTCTTAGACTTCCCAAATCCATGAAGCAATCCATGAGTGGACAAAGGTCACCAGCAAGGAAATGGATTAAGCACATTTTCTGTTGTTCTTATTAAGTTGCCTTCAAGAAGCAAATTCCCTTATCACTTGTAGGTGACTGCAAAGCAAAGGCACACCAGAGCCTGACACACCTATAGCCCCTACTGTGGCAGTAGCAGTGCTCATGGAAATAACAACTAGTGAAGTTGCTCATTTATTCATCTCAATATTTGCTTTGCTTGAGTTGTTACTGCGTCCCCCATTTTCTTTCTGTAGAATTTTCAGCAAGTCTCATATCAATGAACTACAAGTCAGCTATTCTGACAGATTTCTTTTATTGCAGACCAGAGTCACCTCTACAACCACAGCTCAGTAAGACACAAAATTACATCCCCACTGTCCGTTTTGCCCCTCTCACAACAAGCTTGCTACCCTCTGACCCTGAAGCAAACACTGGTTTTGCAACTGTCCAGGTCAAAGTCATGTCATTCCTGATCTGTCCTTACCCTTCCTGGGGCCACCTTGCCAGGCCCCACCTCACTGGACAACATGCTTCCCTGCCTTTGAGGACCTCATAGCAACACTGAACATTAACTGGGGCTCAGGTCAGTTGAGAGCAAGCCAAGGTCACCACACTGTCACACTGAGAAGCAATCCTGGGGGAATTTCACCCTGCCTGCTTGAGACAATGCTTTGCTCAGCTGAGAGCTCTCTCCTTGCAGATGATTATCAAAGGGCAAAGGTATCTTGCATCCTGCTCACAGTATCCTTGTTGAAAACCAGTGTTCCCCTGCAGTGACAGGGACCAGCAACACAAACAGTGAAGGGGAGTCACAGTACCACTGTGCTTGTTTTGCTCTGCATCCACAAGTCTGTTACAGTTGCTCAATGGGATAGACTAGGAAAACTGTGAAGGGTGTTGGATATTTCCTGGCAGACCCAGTGCTATCCCTGTCACACAGGATTCCTGATCAGGTCCCCAAGCCTGAATCCAGCTCACTCCAGAGGAATGCCCCTGCAGAGCACACTTATGCTATTACCTTATGAAAGATTATACGTCTTTCACCTTTGTACCCCTTTTCAAACTGTGGAGTTGCCACATAGCCATCCTTTTGAGTCTCCATCGTTGTTAATAGCAAATAAAATAGGAGAAAATAAAATAAACTTTTTTAAAAGTCTGTGCAAATCTGTTGCAAGTTGTAACATGAAAGAACCAGGTTTGTAGTTGCCTTGATTCCACAGGAGAGATAAGTCTCTTATATTATGCTGTCTTTTCATAAGAAAAAACAGTCAGACTTCATGGAGGCTTACAAAGTTTTGTTGGGATGGATCCCACTTTCCCCAAGTTAAGATTTCTCCCCATGCTGAAGTCCATACAGCTGGTGTAGGAATTTCCCAGTCCTAAAATATATTTATCTTAGTGTATAGAGAGCGAAGCAGCTATGCAGCAATAGTAACAATCGCATCAGAAAACCCTAAACATTGTAAATAATGAACATGCAGAGAAATAAACAAGCAAACAAAAAAGAGGGGAAAAAAAAAAAAAGAGAGCGAGGCAGAGGTAAAACTTTTGAGAGACTATTTATTTCAGTTTGGCTTTCCATGCTACTGCCCTAAAGCAGACTACCTAATAAGAGTTACACCTTCTTCAGTCATGTGCTACTTCTGGGGTTTGGACAGGGAGGTAGATTTTTTTAGCCTTCGGAGCACTTTGCCTGGAAGAATAACAAGACATCAACATCAACCAGGAATGAAGGTGTTCAGTGAGCACAGAACTTCAAGTTCTTTACATGCTCTGCCTCAGCCCCCAAAAAATGAGCATCTATTCCTCTAGGTTTTCTCCGGCTCCTCAATAGATACAGCTGCTTCATGCACCACATGTGAAGTTGCTATCAAGATTGGTCTTTCTAGTCCACTGTTAAGGTTCTTTTTAAACACAAGTAACATTTATAATAATCTTGAAGCATATTTGAGAGACTAGTGCTCACAGTTACTAGTTGCAGGCCAGTAAAGACTTGTTTTCAGATGTCTAGGTGAACATATGCTAAAAGGAGTCCAAAATCTGTCCAGTGAGAGTCTAGAAATTCACTAGCAACTTCTTGAAAACAAAGAAGGCAGCCAAGTAACCCCTGGGTTTCCCCAAGGGCCTCTGGACAGAGGTTTCACCCAATTTCAAGTGAAAACTGGTAAAACCTCATTTTCATGACTCACCTGTGAAAGTTTTCAACATCTTCCACAGTCTCAGGCAAAACTCTTCCTTTAGTTTCAGGCAGAAGCAACACCAATCCACCCGCAATCAAACCAAGAACAGCTTCAAATCAAACAGAGGCACAAAGGGTCTGTAAGCATATACCAGCCACTGCCTGACAGAAAGGACTTGTCAACAGCATTTTGTTTTCTCCTTCATACAAGATGTGCACCTCAAGTCTCTATATGCAAAACTGGCATGCCACCTCTGGAGGATGTGGCTGCCATATGGAGACAGCAACGGGCCAAGTTCTCTTGTAAGTTATGCACCAAACTAGGACACCTCAGACAGGACAGACAATCCTTCCTTTGCAGAGGAAAGAACCCTTTCTACAGCAAGAGTATGCCAGAAAACACATTCTATTTTTATGCTATCCACTAAAGATTAGAAAATACATACAGAATTTATTACGTCCTAAACAATGCAATTAACTTCT
This sequence comes from Formicarius rufipectus, assembly GCA_013399695.1. NCBI lineage: Eukaryota > Metazoa > Chordata > Aves > Passeriformes > Formicariidae > Formicarius > Formicarius rufipectus. The sequence continues at coordinate 426,927 of VXAU01000081.1, read as the reverse complement.
GCACTGATAATTTCTTCTACCAAGTTTGTACCTATTTGGCATATATATTTTAATCTACTAAGCACCCTTCTGGATACCCTGTCTGTCAAAAACTGCGTATTTCCATTCAAGACATTTTTCTATAGATAATGTGCTGATCTAAAGACTCAGGAAAGTGTTGCAGAGCCTGAACTGAGAGGTCAGGTCACTAGTCTGCAAACACTTAATCTTGCATTTGTTATCAGCCTCTTTCCAAATAGCTGGAGAATAACCAGTTAACAGACTGTAGGAAAAGCTAAAGCAAAACAGTCATACTTGTACACCACTGAATAGGCAGTTCTGGAGTTATGTGAAATTCTAGGATTTAGCTCCTAGACTGAGACAAGATATCTCACAGAAAAACAGTAATTCATCAGATTTGAGTCTATCAAATATTAATCTCATCAAATTTTTTCTCAGCTCTTTGCCATCTGTCAAACCTGTACTCACCTCTGACTTCCTTTAAAATGAAAGGAGAAATAATAGGGGCAAAAGAGACCTGAATGAATAAGCAAGCTCCAAGTTGTCATAAACTGAGAGTTGTAATTTTATAGACAACAAGGGGCTTGGTGGCTTTTCCCTCCCTTTGAAACTCAGGTCCCACTGCTGCAGCCTGGGAGGTAAGGGGGCACTTACTGAAGACGATGAGTGGCAGATCATGCCACACTTCCACCAGTCTGTAGACAATGAATGGGACAATGACTCCACCAATATCACACAAGGAGGAGCAAACCATCACCCCGAGATTCCTGATTCAATAGCAAAGGGATCATGTTAGTGTCAGAGCACTGCAGTTGGAAGTGGATGGATCACAATTCTGACCCTTGTGCAGGAAAAACTCAAGCACTCTGTGGGACTCCAGGTCCCTCACCTACCCTGATTTTCCCAGCTTTTTCCTTTTTTCAGTCACATGAGTTATCCCCTGTCTAAAAGTACTTTTGTTTTCTATAGAGCTACCTTTTTAAAGCATTCTAGTTGTGCTTTATGTATTTTATCTTCAACAGCACTTGTGCATCTCTGACATATTTTAGGATAACTTTTCATAAAACACAACATACACATCAGCCTCAACTATTTCCAGGCCAAATGGCAACCAGAGGAGGATGCACCTACCTGATGTATGTTGGATACAGCTCAGTGTTTACAAAGCAAACCATTTCAAAAGCCATCGTGATTCCCATTCTCCCAATGCATGCAGCAATCACTTTTAACCAGTGTAAATCTGCAGAGAAAATGCATTCAACACATTTAGAAGTATCCCAGTGACTTGGCAGGTGTCAATTAATACAGCGGTGTTATTTTGGGGGACCTCTGATCCCATGTCAGTTGATGTTTTTAAGGGACCTTGTTTCACCTGTGTGAGTGAGGGAATAGGAATAGTCAGCAGCATGGAGGACTCAGAAGACAGCGTAGGAAGCCCCCACAGGGCCTCATTCAGGTGACTTACCCTCAGGGATCAGGGCTGTGACAAGGCAGGCAGCCCCAGCCACCAGGTTTGACACAGCCCAGGGGTAGCGCCGCCCAACACGGTCAATAGTGATGATGATGATGAAGGCGGCTGGGAACTCCACAAGAGCAGAATAGAGGAAATCCAGATACATGTTCCCTGCAGCTAATCCCATGTGCATGATGAGCCCCTGGTAGAGGATGGAGCTGGTGAACCTGGGCAGAGAAGAGCATCTTGGATTTGTTAGTCAGTCAGAGAACAGAGATCTGTGTCCTGAAGGAGTTTCTAAAACCACAGCTTCAAAAAGCAGCTCTCCAACATTGTATTCTTACCAGTTGTACATCAAAATGAGTGTGTTTTTTCTTATCTGTGGTGTCCTGACAAGGTCAATTAGTGAAGGAGTCTGCTTTCCACAATCTTCCTCTTCAAATTTAATACCCTATGGAAGAGCCAGTACATAGGACATTAAGTTTCTACCAGAAGGATCTGATGGAAGGTACTGTTGTGATGCTTGCTTAAATGCATAAGCAAACACTGAGCTCACCTCAAAATGGGAAGGTATCTTTTTCTGATTTTTTTTAGCCATATCACTGACAATTTTCATAGCTTTGTCATTTTTTCCTTGAGATATCAGCCACCTGGGAGACTCTGGGAGGCACCTACAATGCAAGTGGATGACATGTACCAAAACAAGTGCTTCCATGTACTAAGACTGTAGAGAGTGCTTTGATTGAATAGAGGCAGATGGGGTTTTGGTTTAGTTGGGTGGGTTTTGCGTACTACTCCCTACTCCTCCAATTAGAAAAGTAGTATATCCCATGATGGAGGTTGGAAGAAGAGCAGCTGAGCTAGTGACTTTAATCAAAGATGAGTTTACTAAGGATAAATCAGGGAAAGATTTTGAGTGAGAATAGTGCTATCCACCCCATTCACTACAAACCAGGATTCAGTAAGATCTCAAATGTTGAGGGGTCCTATATTTCCCTCTCCTTTCTGCTGTGCACCTAGTCTTCACACCAAACGATGTGTCCAACCAAAAAGGAATGCCAAGTCTCTCTTAGTATCAAACTTCAACAATCAGGAGAAGCTGAGGGTTTGGTTCATGGGGAGAGTTACAACAAAAGCCCATTTACCAGTAGTAGAACAGCAAGAAGCAGCTTGGCAGGGTGACAGTGAGCTGCAGCCAGCGCCAGTGAGGGATGGCATAAGCGACGGCATCGAAGATCAGGAGCCCAACGGAGAAGGCCGCCTGGTAGAGGATGCCCACTGTCCTCCGGTACTGTGGACCAACGACTTCTGTCACTGCAAACACACACAGAGACAGGTGAATGCCATGACTGCTCAGTGCAGGAGTAACTTGCTGTGTGGCAACACTGGAAGACCAATGCTATATTAACACCTTGAAGAAACCATCTTGGTAATTTAGGATTCCTGGCATCATGTGTCCAGAGAAAAATTCCCTGATCCTTGCAGGGGAAGGTTTGCTTTTCTGTTACCCAAACTTCAGTCGAGAAGAAAACATTGCTCCTGGCCTTATACAGGCCTAAGATACCCAGTACTGTCATGGAGGTCTCCAAGTAAATCAAACATTTGTCAAAGCTCACAGATGGATTTCATTATAAAATCTAATGCCAACATACACAACGTATCCAACCCCAGAACAAAGCAGAGTATTTTGTTTCCAAAGTGACACCTTTCAGCCTTAATCTCACTCCAAGCATACAAGAAAAACCTGTACCACAGAATGGCATGGAGTTCCTTGGTCAGGGTGGCAACACAGTTCATCTGCACTTTGTAATTCCACAACACAGCATAGACCTACAGGTTAAGTCTTGTTGATATAGCATTAAAAGTAACTATTCCAGCAGGCAGCTCAAGTGTACTCAACATTTTGTGTCCAGTTGTATGATTTCAAGAAAGTAAACTGATTAGGAAAATAACAGAAAGCATTTTTTTGGCAACTAAATGAAGCACTGGGTTTTGGAATTACAGATCAGCTAATACTACTAACCCTGAGCAAAGCACAAAGGCATCTCCTCAGGCTCAGAAGAACTGAGCCAAAATCAGCTGAATTGTAGACAAGTGCCCCAGGAGAGCAGGATAACAAGTTTGTTCTGTCCTTGTACCCTTCCATGGCCATCCAGTATTGGCCACCCTTAGGGAAAGGATACAAGTTTAAGGGGGCTTTGGAGCTGATTCTGGGTAACATCTTTATCATGAGAGAGTTTCAAGAGAATTGAGAAGTAACAAGATGTAACTAAGTGAAAATATCAGGATAGGGAAAATCATTGTCCTGAAAGGGACTTTGTGCTCTGAAATGGCATAAAAGAAGAGTTGATGCGGATTTCACTTGTGCCCAGGAAAGATATAAGAGGCCAAGCAAACAATTAGAAATGCACAGGAAGGAGCAATCATGTCTTAGCAGAAGACAGTCAAGACTGAGGGATAGGTGCTTTTATTTTATTTGTATCAGACATCTGGATAATTGCATTAGCAAGATGTCCCCACTAAAAGACTTAATGGAAGGTTAGGGCATTGACCTTTATATTTTCACTACTATCACAGTGAAGCGCATCACTTGGAGCTACTTGGTTGAGTCACCTGACATCCTAGCCTAGATAAGGTTCTATTAGTCAGCATTTAAAATATTTCATCTGCTGCTTCAGTGATTGCTTGGTGTTGGGTATTTTGGACATGAGATTGAACAGCATTCCAGAGAAATTAGAGAACTCACAGAGAGCTCTACCCTGCACCAGAACACAGTCCTGAGGTGGCCCCAAACTCAACCTGGATATAGAGCTGTGCTTCACCACCAGACAATAGGTGCATGGCACTGGGAGCGGCATCCACAGAGCTTGGCTCCTCACATGGCTTAGCCTCCACTCAAACAAATGGATCCATATACAGGCAAACACTTTGTCTTTCTCAGTAAGTGCAGGTTGTTCTTCAGTTATTTTTAGCCTCTGTTTGGGCTTCAATGCTCCTTGTACCATAGAAATATGCCAAATTTTCCCCACCCTCTCCCTGTTTCTTTAATGGCCTCCTGTCATCACCCTGTCTGTGACAGGGCTGGAGTGGCTGCATCTGCCTGGAGCCACCGCCTTCCCCAGCTAGAGCCTGATGGGAGGAAAAGGAACCCAGGTGCCCAGATCTGCAAAGGTCAGTTGTGCCACAGGGGAATGCCAGTCTCAAGGTTAACAGCCCTAATATATCACCACTTGATTGAGCTTTGAAGGCTGTTGTTGTTTCTCCCTAATGACAGTGCTTTAAAAAACCCTGAGAAGTTAGAGGAAGAAAACTCCTTGATAAAACCATCATGGGAGGCATTTTTTAAATAGCTTTAGTTCAGGTTTTTTGGAACTGATCATTTTCCCTTCATCTTTTGCAACTAGTCTTGCTCCTGGGAGAAGTTTCTGAACTCACCCAGGATGTAGCCTGCAGTCCAGCAGCCTTTGCTGACCAGCCCTTGCAAGAACCGGATGATGATTAGCCACAGGTAGGAGGGCACAAAGACCAGAAGGATTCCACAGACAACGTTTGCAAAAATCGTGGTTAAGAGGCAAAATTTACGGCCAAACCTGGATTGGAAAATAAGACATGAAGCAAACCATGAAGGAAACCACTAGTCATGAAAGCACAGGTGTTTTAAACTAGTAAGAGCTTTGTGTATCTTTGTGGGGGGGAAATCCAATTTTGTTATGCAAGGGATAGAGACAAGCTTTTATTCTTTTCTCATTACTCACCTGCTTTTCTATTCTATGAAAAGTTCCTGTGCCAGTTGCTCTGCAATTTCAAAAAAATCTTTCAGGGAAAAAAATACTCCCATATTTACATATATTATATTGGAGGTGAAAACTAAGTTGATATTATGATTCTGATATTACTGTGTGCACTAGATTTATAAACGGTTTATATACCACCACCTTAATCTTCAAAACTCTAGTACGCATGGATCAACTTGTCAGTGGGCTGCGTTTCACAGCTGGAGCAACTCAGAGCCTGCAGTATTAACAGCCCCAGGCAGGAGGGGAATGGGTCTTCAGATTTCTCTTTAACAGTAGCAATTGTTTGTCTTTAACCCCAGGTGCCTGAGCTAGGGAGTCTGTTGGCTCTGAACAGGGAGCTAAGGAGATTTCTGATTTTTCTGTGACTGCTGCTGTACCCATCTGGCAATCTCTGTGCCAAAAATTTCTAAGCTTCTCCAAAGAAAGCAAGATGTCCCCAAGCTTCAGTCACACAGAGTGTAACAGACCAAGTGGAAGCTCCAAACTAGTGTTTCCTGGCTTTGGTCAACACCTCGGGGTTCTGATGTGGCACAGTAGAAAGTTTGGGGTATATGATACTGAAATGTTTCTCATGGGCTTTGCAGGGCTCCCTGAGCAGATCCGTGCCAACCACCAGGTATAACCTAGGAATCAAGTTACTTGCTCCTCATACAGTGCCTCAACATCCAGGTGTTCGATCATCTTTTGAGAAAAGGAAGGATTGTATCAGTTGCACAACCTTTATCTAAGTTTAGCTACTGAACACCAATAAGGGAGGTCAGAAGGTTTTATAGTCAGCCCATACACACCTGTCTGCAATGTAGCCAATGTTTATGGAGCCAATAAAAAACCCAGCATTCACAGCAGACTGAAAGAGGTCCAACTTCCAGGAATCCTCACACACCAGGTCAAACTAAAGAAGCAACCACAGTCAGAGGCAAAAGAATTAAATGAGTTGCTGACTCACATCCACTAGAAGCCTTCACTACAATTAAAGATTTAAACTTGTTTCTGGATCAATGCCTGTTTTGTCAGAATAGATAAATTCTAACTTAGCTGTCAAACATTAAAAACTGGAACAAGCCCTTGAGCAGTTTACTGGTATTTCCCATCTGTGTTTCATACCTCTTTGCTGCAAAGAGATTAAGTGAGTTATTACCTCTCAAAATTAGTGCCCTAACTTGTGTTAGCCCTTGTCAAACAAACCATCAAGGGTCTGATGATTGCACTGGGCCTTTCAAACAGCCTTTTTTTGTAGCCTTTCTAAGCAGTTCTTGTTGCCTCATGCCCTCACATAGCACAGTGGCCCCTGTAGACCCCTCTGGATTAAGCGTGATGCCTTTACTAAAAGTATCCTAGATGCCTTCAGAAGCCTGCCTTGTCCTGCTTCAGTAGAGCACTGGCTTCCCATGGGAGGGTGAATTATCTGCTTCTGCCCTGAGGACACTCAGGCCACAGCATTTTCTCTCCGCTCTCGGTTTCAGCTCACCTATCTTGTATGCATCTGGAAAGTGGGTATTTTGTATCCAGGGCCGAGCTTTATACCACATGGGTATCCACATGTATTTGCCATCTGGTCTGACTTGTCTATCCTGTAGATACACATCAAAGCTCCTAAAAAGCTACTAAGTTACTTCAAAAAAATCTCTCAATATGACCGAGAATTGCTCCGCATCCTGCTGGTAAGCTGGGTTTAATTGCATCTATGTACCTGAATACAAAACCACAAAATGCTCCTGATGCTCTGTGGGACTTCCCATGAGGATATTGTTCCATATGCAGATTTTTCCCTTTGGCCACAGTAACACATCTTACACTGTGCCATCCTCTCCCTTGCTTAGCTGCCAGAGCAACAGGACAACATAACAGAGCCCAAGAGCTTTCATGGAAACAGTCACAACCAGAAACTCATTGACAAACTCCTCACAGAGGTGTGTGACAAAACTGAAAGAAGCAGCCCGTGGGCCTGGCCTTGCACCCCCTTCAAGTAGGAAAGGGAAGACAATTGATGTGAGAGTGTGACTGCACGAACCCACACGGACTGCAAGTTTTTAGCTTGCCACAATCTCATGGGGTGATGGTGAGGTTGTATGGATCATCTGCTGGAGCCTTTTGCAGCGAGATGTGCCTGCTGAGCTGCTGCCATGTGGAAGGTAGGTGGCCTGGGTCACACTTCATTTGAAGTGCCTCACTTTATCATGCAGCCCGTACCTTGCTAAAAGTTCACTTACAGTACACCATCCTATATCAAGTTCCAACAACTCATGAAGCTAACAGAGCACAGAATTTACCTGCTCCCATGTTTGGGTTGGAGAAAAGAACACAGACTTTGACTATTCCTAAAAATTTGGTGGAACTTCCTGTACTGAAATCAAGCTTGTCGTTCCAGTTACTGGTTTATTTTTAAAGTTAAAGCACCTAAACTGCTAAAAACCAGCATGTAGCCTAAGTACATTTGCAGTTTATTCACACCCCTTCTGAGAACACAAAACAACCATAAGCTTTTCTGCAGTTTATTCCCAACTTAATCTATTTAGTTGTGGGAAGCAATTACCTTTCCCCTCACCTTAATTCACATTTGAAACAAACTTTAAAAGAATTTTTTCATTGAAAAAAAAGGAGGGGGGGGAGGCATTAAGACCTTTGCATTGGCCAGTTTTGTTTGCAGCATTGCAAGCTGCACTGTTTACACACCTCCACCAATCGGATCTCTCATGTGACATAAGTTTCATTCAGAACTGGACTACCTGGGGATTTATTTGGTGAAATATGCTTTGCTCCCCAGCTGGAGACATAAACCTCCTGAGCAGCCAAGGTAACACTTCAGAGTAAGGACAGAGGGAAGACAACTTGTAAACACCCCAGCAACAATTTCACAGTGAGAGACGATCCCTCCTCCAGGTAAGCCGACCCTTGCCCACAACCCTCAGCTTGCCTGTAAACAAAGGGGACAAGGGAAAGAGGGCATATTTGTCTTTACCTCAGTCACAAGAGAGCTCCCCGGAGAGTCGTAGACCCAGCCATCCTGGCAGGGACCGAGGGGGACAGTGCTCCCATTTCTCCTGAGGCTGCCAAGGGGGTCAGTGCAGCTGAGACCCGTGGTGTTCCAGTCCACCTCGTACCTCCTGCAGCGGCTGCTGTAACTGGCCCCGTGGCCATCCCACTCGGGCACTGTGCGATTCAGCTGCTCCTCCAGGCTCCAGCCACACCGCTCGCTCAGCTCAGCCACCTCGGGGCTGAAGCAGCGGTGCTCAGGAGTGAACCCAAAGAAGACAACACCCACATACACTGGGGTGAAGGCAGCAGAAAGCAAACATAGAACAAAAAAGGTTTGCTTCTGGAACCTGTCGAATTCTCCAACATGCTCTAAAATGTCATCTAGTGTTGGCATTTTGGCATCAAAACCACCTCAAAATCCTCAACTAGGTCCTCTCTGCAGCACTGATAAATAACTTTGCTGCCAACTAAATGTAAGTTACAAAGACATTTGACCAAAAGTCAAGACTAACTCCATAAATTATTAAACTACATGTTGCAAGCTTTATTTTTTAGGTTTCATTTGAAATCAAACCTTAATCCACCCAGGAAAAATTTGCATTTAACCCCTAAACAGAGCACTTACATGTTCCTTTTTTCCACAAAAGCCCATAAGAGCCACAGCCATTTAGGGGTTTTTTGTGGGTTTATGGGGTTTTTTGGTTTGGTTTTGGGTTTTTGTGGGTATGGGTTGTTTTGTGGGGAGGAGGGAGGATATGTGTTCATTTTGGTTTTTTATTAGGCTAGTCAGCTTCTCAAATAATAGGCATTTTTAAGGAGCAAACACAGATGGAAAATTCCACCAACATATGAGCTCAGTACAGAGTGGCTGGGCATGGGAGCAAAGCTTATTAGCCAGGATCTGTAAAGAATAGGTAAGCATACTGTGAAGAAGTGTCTGTATGTTGAGCCACGTGACACTAAGAGCACAGTTTTCCTGAAACCTCTGTGTAACTCATCTTTCACTGTCCACACTCTTCCATTTCCAAAGAAAACCTCTCCCCACCAATATCACGGTCACCTGACCATATTTTTGCAGTGATACGAAAGAGCATTCACTACAAAATTATGCACTGGAAATAGCTGCAGGAAGCCACTGAATTACAGTACTTATGGCCAAAACAGCTAATTTTACCACAGAAGAGCTGTAAGAGTTTAAGGAGACTTAACTGTGAGCATCTCAAATAAATCCAGGTATACTGAGCACACAAGGGTACTTTGTCCTGCCTGTGGACAGACACCAGCTACTCTTATATAATTTCCTGACAAGAGCAACTTCCATCAGAAAGAAAAGTGAAGGTAACACCCTAAAGACAGAAGAAATGTGGAAAATGGCCTGGAAATATATTCAAACAGCTTACGCAGCAATGAAAACAAAATTTAAAGACCTCCTCATAATACACTCCAAAAAGATAAACCAACTTAGAAGGCCATTCTGGCCTGGGGATTGAAGCAGAACCAGTTCTTCACCTAGTCTCCTAAGCCTCAGAGTAACAGTGCTGTCATCAGCTGTGAAAGTGCTTTGCAGACCAATCCTTTAACATCATTCCTCAGATCACACAGATGTGTTTTCTCCTCTCCTGCATCTTCTTCACCAGGAACATCTATAGCAAGTTAACAAGAACTCCTCTCCTGGGGCCACTCACAGCTGTGTTACCCCATGCCCATCACAGCACCACCCCACACCAGACCTCTGTCTCTGTGGCTGCAGAGCCTCCACATGGAGCTGAGGAAAAAAGTACACAGCAGTGGTCATGCTCACAGCCAGGCCCACAACCTTCCCAAACAGGAGGATATGTGCAGTTACCTGGGGCCAAGGAAATGCAAATCAAAACCTAGCTGGGAAGGGGGTGAAGTTTAAAGACATTAGGGTGTATCTGAAAAACACATTGAAAGCCCCTTCACATCACTTCTTTCCTACCAGTTTTGTTTAAACAGTTGGTAATGGACTGAAAAGTTAGATGTAGAGTGGGCCTGTTTGCCCAGTTTCCCACCATTCTCTCTGCACACAGTTCAGAGAGGGGTTCAGTGGCACGGTCCCCCACAGGTGACTTTCTTAGAGACTCCCTTCACAGAGAGTCACGCTGCTGACTGGCAAAAGTTTCTGCTCCAGGCTGTCATTTGTACATATTCACTGGGGCCTTGTTAGTCTCATAACACTTCCCTCCCTATGGTTACATAGGGTATCCTACTGGGAAAACAATCTGGTGAAGCAAATCATGCATCCACCTCTAAATAAGATTCAGTCAGTCTGCCTAGGTAAAAAGTGGGCAATAGTTCCAAGACCAGGCACTGCAGTTCTGTGTCAGATGCAAATTAGAAGTGTATCATCAGAAAAGCACCCCCAGACACACAAGCTCTGATCTACCTAAGCATCATTAGAGCATGACCAAAACAGAGACAGTGTGATCTGACACACAGGCAATAACTTCATGGAGTGGGTTCATGGAGTGAACAACTCCTAGATTCCAACCTTGATGACTTTTGGAAGGGAAGCAGCACTCTTCAACATCCATTGAAAGAACTGTTGCAATAATAACTGATAGAAATTTTAAAAAAACAAAACACCATCAAGCCTCTCATTGCCCCTAACCTCACCTAATCCTAAATAAGAAAAACGTTGCTTTTAAGTTTGACAAGATGTAGCTTAAGCCAAACTGATTTACAGGTCCACTGGTAGTAACTCAAGAGAAAATTCCAGACTGATAAAAGAAGGAATACACTGCTGGGTTGTGCCTATATATTCTTATCTGTCAAACACTTGTTCTTGTTTTGAGTGACACAACTGAGGTATTAACCACCACAGCAAACAAGGGTATCACCAGGCCAGCAAGCAACATTACAGACTAGTGTTAAGAAGGATTCGAGAACTGATATGTGGGATTTGGAATACCCACTTCATATCTTTTATTGAAATTGCTGAATACTTTTATTACACTATTTTGATTCAAAATGGACTTTTTATAAAAAGAAACCATAGTTGAAACTGAGTAAGCCAGCCAAAAGGAACAACTAAAAATTTCAAAAAATTCTGACCAATGCATGTACTTCTACAACGCTTTGAAACCCTATCATTGTCCATAATTTTATTTAGGAACACCTGGAGAAGAGCAAGACTGCTAGGAGAAAACTGACCTGCATTCATTACCAGCAACACTTCAAATCAATGACCATGGCCAGGATTATAGCATAAGGACAAGAAATTAGGCTATCAGAAGACATTGGCACAATATTTTTTTCCTTGAACGTAGTATCAGAGAGAGATATTACACCAACTAGGGGCTCCTCTAGTCAATGGACTTGTCTTGGTGATGACAAACTGGGCAGTGCAGATTGTGTTTTGGGAATTCTGCCTCTACATTCTTGAAAACTTTCTCCATGCCATCAGTCTAGTCCAGCTATAATCAAGGGGATAAAAAAAGAAATCTTTGGGTGCTTGTCAGCTGCTTAGGCAAATACTGATGAAGTCAGTCATGTGACCAGTACCAAAAAAAAAAAAAATCATGTGAAGAACAGCAACCACTTCAGGATAAAGTTATACAGAATTGTACCTTTCAGTCCACACCTTTGAACCAATGATCTGTTTAAATTAGAATGGATATTCAGATTTACAGGATAAATTAGAATCAGTTCCAAAATTTACATCAAATCATCCCAACACACAAAACTTATATTTTTCCTTATGACGGATGAACCCATAGAATAATACCCTGCCGGCAGGAAGAACATGTTACTATTAAGCAAAACCTGAGTAGTGAGGATCAATAAATAGAAGGAGTTAAAATGATAGTAGTCAGATATACTTGTGTCTCAGAAGCCAGGGGCTTCCTTGAGCCTTAATCCTTTCCTTTCAAAGGTTTCTCTTTTTTAAGCAAGCATTTAACATCTATGCTGAGGTTTAAAAAAAAAAACCAAAAAAAAAAAACAAAACCCCACAAAACATGTCCTGGCTAGAGAGAGTCAACATAACTCAGCCAACTGGATGTCAGAAATCTAGCCATTACTGAACAGATCATTGTAAACAACCAAGAAATCTTTCTCTTCTTCCCTTTTTAATGGTTTCTTGTTAAAGGCAAAATTCAGAAATATCTTTCAGGCTGAAGTCCTCATATTTGGTTGGAAATGTTGTCCCATTATATATAATCTCTCTATATATATTTGATTAGGCACAAGAGGGGTCATTAAATATTCAACAAGTCCTCATCACTATCATCATGAAACGATACTGTATTTGTAGAGTTCTGTGCCTGCTGCTGGCCTGGCTTGGCTCTTGCTTTCCTTTCCTTGCATCCATTTAGCAAATAAGCCTTGTTATCACTGCCAAGACTGGGTAGCTTCTTTTGTGGGTGCTTGCTCTTCTCTGGTCCTCTTCCTGTCTGAATCTTTACATCAGGAATGGTTAACACTTCATCCTCACTGTCCAGATCATCCGCATGGAGAGAGGTAAAAGCTTCAGATGTAACAGACTTGGTGTTAATGTGACCATTCTCCTGCCCTCCTTTTGCTGTTCTCTGATTTGGCGCTGCAACTTCCTCCATAAGCCACTCTGTTTCATTCTCATTAGCTTCTTCTTCACTGCTTATCTGCAAGAAAAGAAAAACAAGACTGCATATATACCACTCCAGACTCTGCTACATGCTTACCTTCCCAATCAACAGACCCCACACTACACACAGCCTTGGATTTAAGGTAGTCATAAGACAGTAACACTGCAAGAGCATCACTTTCCGCTATGTTGAAGTAGACTTTGTTCTCTTCTTGTACATTTACGTCATTTGGCAATTTATGGACTGCTCTTCATTTTCTCAACTTTCCTTTCCTTTCCCATTTCACAATGTGTGTATATGACAGCTACATGACTTTCCTGAAGCCACAGTGTAATTCCCATGCATTGAATGAACTAGGAATTAAGGGGGTTTATTTATTCATTAACAGAAGCTTCATATTAAGCAAACTTGACAAGAAACAAATATGATTGTCACTCTATTACCTTTGTGTATTTGTAGGAAACGCCAGATGTTCTTCTGCAGCAGTTTGTTATCTTGTTTATTACAGTTTCCCTAAAGAATGGGAAGAATACTACATTAGGAAGACCAAATGCAGTTCCTGGCCCTCACTTTTCTTCACTGGACTTTTACCATCAACATAAAACATTTCAACAAGCAAGCTGAAAGTTATTGCATTGACCCCGAACCACTCTAACAAAATTCAGTCCATGGCGACACACATCTTTTCCCCTTACCACAGCTTCAGGGTGACTAAAACAGCTCCGGCCTTCATGCCTAACGGTAAAAAAAACCCAAAGCAGAGGAGCAGCAGAACATGCACTTGCTCCTTGATGCTGTTGTATGGAGCCAGCTAGACTCCACAAAAGGAGAGGGATATCAAATATCAACAACAGTCGTGTTGTTTAATCCTCCATAATTAGCAATTAGCCACAACAGAGGCTAGCCCAACTCAATTGCATAATCCTGCCCTCTTTACATGGGTCTTCAGAGAGTAAGGGAGAATTTGAAGGAACCAGGAATTTGACAATCAATGCTGCAAACTGAAAAAGTAGAACTTGAATTTACTACTTACCTTTCACTTTTGGCAAGAAACCAAGTCCTGCCAAAGAAACTTCTAAAGCCGCCTAATTGTTTCTTACCTTCTCTCTTTTTTGTAGAACAGCAAGATTATTAGACATGCAGTGAGAACAACCAGGAGGACACTCAGCACAGCACCAACAGCCTGGCTTCTTCTCGAAAGACCTTTATGTACTTGGGCATCTTGATCTGTCTGATGTTGATTGTTTCCTGGATCATTGGTTGATCTAATGTCATGAATTGAAAAGAAAAATATGAATAAGATCTATTGACCAGTTTCGTCAAACTGGATTAGAAATAGCACATTCAAAGAAAACATGCCATACTATCCTGTTGGTCCAACTTAATGGCTTTACAAATTGCATTTAGGGAATTTTATCTAAGTAAAATATAACTTGAAAAACAAATGTATGAATTGTGCCTACATCCTGGTATGCTAACAAATACTGCATAAAACTAAAAACAGTCAAGACTGCAGAGAACAATTAAGCACTCCAGAGCTTACACAGCAGCAGTTATCTACACAAAGCTGCTACTTTAGAACCAAACCCGGATTTAAGCAAGCTGCAAAAGTTACAGAAATTTTTAAACTTTCAGCTGACTATGGCACTACATGGATCAAACTCCCTAAATAACTAACTGGCTGTTTAAATCAGAATAAAGTTTCCCTGTCCTTTCATGCTAGCAGCCAAAAAGTAAACACTTCTAGAAGCAGTCATTCCATCCTTCACAGTGAGGCTGCCTACATGTCAAGAATGTTGTAAGCACCTAGATACAGACACTGTGCTTTTAACAGTTACCTCATTACTTCTTTTCAGATGTGTAAATTCATTGGTCATATTTAATTGCAGAAATACCTCATCATGCCTTCAAGACCTGTAAAGGTTTTTCACTCCAGCATAAACAAGTGGGCAGAGAGAGGGGAAGGTCAGTTTTTGCCATGGTTCCAAAGTTTTCAAGACAGTAAGGCAAAAGGGACCAAACACCTCATCCAGAAACTGTTTATTCCTCTCAGTAACATGAGACAGCACATTGTGTCAGCTACCACAGGTTTTACTTATTGAAAACAATATTAATTCCACCATGCTTCTCCAGCCTTAGGGTCCAGATCAGTTAGTTTGACAAGCTTCTATTTAGCAGTCTGTGCCAAATGTTGCATACACGAACACTAATTCCATCTATCTATGAGCCTACTGCTCTTTCAGCTTTTCCTCTTTTCACATTCACTGTAACAAGCAAACAAAAAAAGTGTTCAGCTGAGAAGTGCTGACAAAAGCCACTTTCAGAAAATGGTTAACTACTCACCTTAATGGACACACAGCAGATGTGTACCACGTAAACAAGTACTGGCAATCTGCTGTCTCCTGAAGGAATTCAGGGATGCCTTCCTTTGCTCGTGGATTGCAGTGGAAGAAAATGGTTGAAGACACAAACTTCGATTTATCTTTACCACATCTGGAGTCAGATGAAAATATGACATCCAAGTCATCATCTACAATGAGAAGAAAACCATCTGGTTTACTACTTCCTTGAGAAAAGTCTATTAACACTAGACCCAAAAAAGTTACATATTTGTTCTGCAGTAATAACTTACACTCTGCAGTATGCACAGCTGAGCTTATACTTTTATGCAGTTGCTATTGAACAGTGGGTTAAGTGCTTCACACAGAAAAAGTAGCAAGCTAAAGGAGATTCAACAAGTACCAAGCCTAAACCCCTATTACAGCCACATTTGCAACTGAGCTTACACAGTAAGAAAAAATTACACTAGTCAGACTTTGGATAGCTTTACAGAAATGGATTAGCATGGACGCTGTGAAACAAGAACCATTTTCTGAGGAAGTAGTTCACACAGAACATCAGGCAATTCTGTCTGGTGGGCAAGTACTTACCCTCAACAAAATATTTAGCTTTTCTGGAAAAACCAACTCTCCGGAAGCGACGTTCATTAGTTTTAACCTGGCAGATGTTTGCTCCAGAGCATTCTGAGAAACTTGAATTTCTTATACCAGAAAGCTGAATTTCATATACATATTTATCACCATTTGTCCGTATGTCACCAGAAGCTGTGTACAACCTGAGGAAACAGAGGACAAGTCAATCCTTAAGTCTAAACTCATAGATTTGGGTTATTCCCAAGATATAAGACTGGCAACAGTGGTAGTTGCTAACACCGGCTGATTCCAAAGCAAGCTGAGTGACCAATTCAGCAAGGACAAAAGATGCAGGACTGAGGCTTCCTCCCTGAACAGTAGAAATAAGGATTATATTTAGCATAAATATAATCTTTCTAAGCAAGTACAGAAAGCAACTTTTTCTAGTTATATTGCTCTCCATGTGCAAGGGAATATGTAAATACCTCCAAAGGTTTAAGATAAACTGAAGACAAAAGCATGATTCAGTGGCTCATGCACACTACTGAACATAAAAACAATATAGTGTGCTCTGTAGCTATGATGAATAGCATAGCTCAGCCATCTTCTCCAGAAAGGTAATTAGCTCTACCATCCTTTCATGTTGCTTTCACCTTGCTGGTAGAAGTGAGAAAGCTCTGCTATTTGTACTAGCCACCTGCTTGAAAGCTGAGCTTGATCAATTATGATTTATCTTCAATCTTACACTACACCAAGTTTTGAATTTTGTCCTACCTTCCTCTCCTTTATCCAGGACTGCTTTTGTTTTCTTCTCTATGCCTGCAATACCGCCATCACATTTGCACAACAGGTTTATTTGCAACACTTTTGCTCAGTTACTCCAATCCTTAACACTAGTAGTTTGTGCCCTACAAGCAGAGTTTATTCTTCCCACAACACCAGTATGGACAGATTTCCTTCCATAATACTAGCACTGATGATAAATAGAGCAGTTTATAAGAGATTCAGGAATAGAATTATGTACAATGTGCCAGTGTAACTACTGGCCTTCCTCTGCCACTCCTGAGTTCAGGCATGTTTAACCATTCCTCCAGAGATGTCCTTCCTTACTTCTAAGGTTCTTGAAGGCTGGGTTCCTGGTTCCATATGTATTGTGTGAGCAGGTCCAAAGGTGCCATGTAAAAAGCCAAAGAGAATGCTGGGGGAGGGGGAGAAAATCAAGTTCCTGACACTGAACTCAGGTCTACACACTATGGAAGAGAGCAATTACCCACAGTAAAGAGATCTAACATCAAGGTGAGCATGTGTAAGCTCTAGACTAGTCTTGAGTACACCTGGACATGTTCATAGCTATATACCCAGCTGTGACCTGCACTAATAATCAGACTTAGTCATCGGTACAAGGTGAATTCAGTGCCATTTTCACTTGACAGCTAAAAACCGTTAGGGCAACATAGAACACTAACACCAAGCTCTCTTCTTGCAGTACAGTTCTACAGGACTAAGATTACGTGGGTTTTGGTCTTTGTAGGGGTTTTGTTGTTTTGGGTGTTGTTAGCATTTTTGTTTTGGTTTTTGCTTGGTTTTGGTGTTTTGTTTTTGTTTTTTTTACTCACTTATAATAAACATCCCCTAAAGAGAAGTTTTTCCCAGTTGTAGGATTAATAACTGTTCCATTCACCACCTCCACTTCCTGCTGCTTCACAGCACAAGCTGCACGTGTGTCCCAAGTGATGTAGTAAGCACAGTTTTCTTCATCAAACCTACCAAATAAGAGATAGATCTGATGATTCCAGGAAAGAATAACGAATTTTTAGCATCTTGAGAAAGGGAAGAGAAATTTTAAACCACATGTGGCCATGTCCTGACTAAGCATCATGCTGTGAGTAAGCTAAAATACTAAAGTAGTACTCAAAAAAAAAAAACCCAAAACACAAAGCTCTCTGAAGAATTGCACTGCATTTTTCTGCAGTTCCAAGACTTTAAAAGATCTAGCTGCACTTGAACTTCCTACCTAAAATTCCAGAATTCAGAGCGTATCAGAGGGTTTTATTGAAATATTTCAGCTAATAAACATATCGGGCTGCTTTTGTGCAGAATGTTAAATCTGCTCTATATTTAAATATAACAAAGGTTATAAGCTAGTCAAATTCTGCTACCTAGTACTTTAACTCATACAGAGCATCTTGCTTGATTACAAAGTTCTACAAGCAATATATAATATCAAGAGACTGAACAAAAAGTCATCAGGCTTTCTTAGCATTTGTGATCCATGCAAATAGTATCAAGGCAACAATACACCATGTTTTATTAGCTCATTCACTTACTTAAGTGTTCTCTAACACAGATTTTGAGCAGAGTTGAGTGGTTGTACTACAACTGACATTGAAATCAACAGCACCCCAGCCACTGTCTAATTTCAAAGTAGAATGCTTAAATTTTTGCCCAAAAAATTTAAGATAAATAAAAAATATAATTTTGTTTATGGAAGTTGACAGTTGCAGAAACTCCAGAAGATTCAAGCCTTACATGTACCAGCCAAGGATTATTTTAGGGACTGTCCAGAGTGGACAGTCACTATACCAAGATTTCAGAGTTCACTAGAGAGCTACAAAGGAAGCAGCACTGAAGACCACCAGTACGTTAGTTTATTACTCACCTCTGCAGCATAGGCATGCCAACTGTTTTTGCACATTTCAGTTCTATAATTGTTGTTACTTTCTTGTTTTTTTTACATTCTTGCCCACTGGAATAACTTATATACACTGTATCACCTAGAAGAAAAACAAAATTGTGACACTCAAGGCTTTTCAAGCAGCTGTCAGAAATTTCCTTTGCTTGTTCTCTAGACTTCCTTACTTTAACTTCTAGGATTTTCCCCCCTACATAGACCATATATCAATTACAGCCCTTCAGCAACTTAAGGCATTCACACACTTGATCATTTAAAAATAACTCCTTGAACACTTTTTCATTTACACTGTACCCTGTGTTCAGGTCACCAGTATGGCCATAACAAATGTTTACATTTAAGATGGCATTTTTTTAAATGTAAGAGTAAATGAAGATACCCATTTAAAAATAAACTCAGGCAATAAGCACACACAATACATGCCATTGCTTTTGTAACTGGGTGGAAAGTTTCCCTCCACTTTACAAACTAAGCACCAATTTAAAAATATTCCTTAAACTGAAAGCTTGAGTAAGATTGAGATTTATTTTTTTTCCTTTTCTTAAGAGTGAAGCCAATTAGTCATCTTTCACAAGCTGCTTTAATTGAAGAAGTTAGTTGATGTAGAATAAGTCTTTTCAAAAAAGATGAACAAATATAATTCTTCCTCACACAATTACAGAATCACAGACTGGTTGAGGATGGAAGGGACCCTTGAAGGTCATGTGGTCCAAAACCCACTGCTCACATACAGGTCACGTGGAGACAGCTATTCAGGACCACATTCAGACAGCCTTTGAGTATCTCCAAGGTAGGAAACTCTACCACCTCTCTGGGTGACACGTGCCATTGTCTGGGCACTCTCACTGTACAAACCAGTGTTTCTTGATACTCAGAGGGACAGTTTTAATGACAACATTGTTTATTTGCTTCACTGTTTCCTCATGACTTGGACACCACATTTGAGTAGTAGCATTTACTGGTTTTGGTTTTAAACAGAAGATTCACTGGTAAAGGTATTTCAAAATATGGGCTTCACGATAAGAACCATTATAGCTAGACTATAAGAATTAAACTTTCATTTCTAGCTCTCCACAAGAAAAAAAGGTAACGCTACCTGTCACATTCAGCTTCTGTGTATGAACAAGTCCAAGAACTTGAACATCTCCATTGTTACTTTTCCTGCAAATACTGGCTCTTTCAGGGCAGCCTGTGGGTCCCTGATGTACCCTCTGACAGAGATTCACATAGTACCTACAGAGAACATGGTAGA
Organism: Formicarius rufipectus; assembly: GCA_013399695.1. Classification (NCBI taxonomy): domain Eukaryota; kingdom Metazoa; phylum Chordata; class Aves; order Passeriformes; family Formicariidae; genus Formicarius; species Formicarius rufipectus. The sequence goes on along the minus strand of VXAU01000081.1, from coordinate 407,259 downwards.
CAAAACTTCAAAATTCATTTAGGCTAAGCTGAAGAAGTGATATCTAAACTCTAAAACCCTCCTGGGAAGCTACACAGGTTGCAATAAATGAAATCTCAAATTAGCTAGAGAATAAAGCTAATTAAGAATAAATCTTACAGAATAAAGCTAATTATAGGTTTGGTAGATTACTTGAAAGTGACAGAAGTAAAAGACTGCAAAAACCCCAATTCATCAGATTAGCTCACTAGTTAATTCTGACCTGGGTCCAAACCAGAAATTGGTACAGAGTCAAGAAACATCCGAAAGTTTTTTCGGTTATAAAAATTATAGTACTATCCTAAATTCAGTGTGTCTTCAAAGCTATACCAGTTCACATATGTTAGAAGAGAGGAACTACCAACAAGGTGGCAAATTAAGCCGTTTTGTTACCCTACAGTTTATCACAAATTTAGAATTAGATGCTGTCATCGTTGACAGTTCACTTCTACTTGCTACCTGGTAGGGAGATGCTGAAAATGTTGATGCATTCCTGCCATTAAGATTTTGCTCTAAGCTGCTACACAGAGCAAACTGAATACTATGCACCATTACAACTTCAATGACACTGATTAGCAAGCTGCTCCCTTGGAGTTGCTCATACTCACGAATTCCCATTGTGGAAAAAGATCCATGACCCCGTCAGGGAAGAGAGCATTCTGAAGTCATAAGTTCTGTGTTTTTGGACAAACTTGCACTCCATTTTCTGGGGGGGACAAACAGCCTGAGTCTTCCATTCAAATGTCACAGCACAATCAAGAGTCTCACTGAGAAGGTATGGTCTCCCAATACCAGCATTTTCATCACATGTAAAGATGATGGTAGATTCTTTTCTTGCATTTGCTGTAAGGAAGAAGGTTGGAAAATAAGGGAAATCATACTTTGCAAGAGGCTTTCAGGCATGTATGGATTTTAGTGTAGCTAAATCCCAGTATTAGCTCAGATCCTTGCACATGAAGTGTAGGAAGTACTTACCGCTACCACAAAATCCCCAGTTTTCATCTCCTTGGTAGTTTTCAGTTGTAGCACACCATGGCCTGCTCTTCTCTTCTGTAATACATTCCCGATAGGTCTTCCCTTTGTACTTGAAGGGGAACACACAAAGCTCTCCCTTTTCAGTCACTGAGAAGGAAAGGCATGATCTCTTAATAACAGGCAGCAGAACAGCAGAAATACCCATATTCAGTATTATATCTAAAGCCTGTACTTTAGCAACACTAAAGAAGAGTCAAAGGCAGACAAAAGAAATACTGAAACATCAAGTTTAAATCCAAATAGAAAATTAGATGTAGTATACAAGTAGCTACAATCGTCCATACAGGAAAGCTGCACTATCTCTTCTAGGGAGATGTTGATGTTGCATGTTAGTACGGTGCACATGACTTAACAAAATGACATGTTTCTATTAACTTCCATAAAGTCACATTGCTGCTTCTTACCACAACAAAGCATCATATTTTAAGGGCTGAGAAACCTGACAAATTTGTAACAACAAATGGGTCTGCTCCAATCTCACCTGGAGGGCACAGATCACCTCCTGTATACTGCAAGATGACTGTTTCATCCTGGTGGCTATAGTCCATTTTCATTTCCTTTATGTTTCCAAAAGATGATGCGCCATTTTTAGATGTCAAACACACTGCCCCATCGTTGCATTTTCCCTGGGGCAAGTCTGTTACCTTACTGCACACACTGACATGGTAACTGTTGGATCCAGAAAATACCTGTGCAAACAACCAGAAGCATCACAAGTCTGCCACAAAGCCTAAAGTCAATACTTACAAAACCACATGAGGGCTTTATAAAACCAAGCCTCATGCAGCACTTACATAATACAGAGGAAAACATGATGACCCACTTTGCAAGTCTGGGTCTTAATATGGCCTCCTTAATATGGCAAAACTGCAGAAAATGCACACAGGACCACAGAAAGTCTGTTCAGCAGATTTGCCTACACATTCAAGATTCTGTCAAAGGTAAAGATTTCTCCTTCCCTTGCCCTTCATTATACCCATCAACTTCCATCTCAAAAGGATTAGAAACAATGTTACACCCTCCAATATTATTCCCTCTGTCAGAGACCAAGTGTATCAATACTGACCATAGAACATGCTTCGGTCTTCTGCCACACCCCAGGATGCTTAATAGAAACTTGTGGTGCAGTATTAAAATGTGAACAACAATAGGAAATAAATAAAATAAGAAAGAATCACACCACCAGAAAGCATTACCTCAAATGATCTTCCAGAAAGGTTGGTCAGATTAAAAGTATAGTGTAGTTGTTCATCAGTCACAGAGCATCCTGAAGTTTTCACTTTATCAGGACACACAACTGGAGTTTCCCACTCAAACACAAAGGTGCAGTCAAGTTTCATTACCATCTTTGGCTTACCCTGTTACCAAAGAACAAAAAGACACATCAATGTTCAGCAAGTTAATGTTCTTTCTGCATTTCCCTCCTTCCCCAGTTGTTAACCTCAGTCACTATCAAGGCTAGACTTCACTGACTCTAAGAAAGGCATGGTGTTTATCCATTACAACCAGTACCAAAAAAACTCAGACTAGCTCCAGAAAGAGCAGGAACTGAAGTATCCAAGCTTTCTTCTTAATTAGGGTTTAGATTTTGATGTTCAGCCTAGTTGCAAACAGCAAAAATGTGAGCACATTAAGAAATGTCACTACGTTAAGGTTTATAGGGAGCGTTTTTTATTTTGTCATATTTCAAACTATACTACTACTAGCATAGCTTGTTCAATATTCAAAGCTGTCTTGAGTTTCAGCTCATGCCGCATATTGATGGTAAATAGTTTCATGATCTTCAGTAAGCTTTAGTTTGTTAAACATCATGCCCAAGTACTTTTATACAACTTGTTAAGGTATTAAAAATGAAAAAAATCAAAAAAAAAAATCAGGAAGCATTAGACTCAAATCACCATGCAAACTCAATTTACTATTTGGGTGTTGCCACAAAATAAAGATATAAGTAAATAAGCATAGATTTTTCAAGCTGTGTATGATTATGGAAAGGATTACAACATAGGGGAAACATTTCACAATAACAGCTCTAAAGTTACACTGGTTCTTGTGTTAGCCTGAGGTACAAGCTTTTGGATTTAAAGGTGCAACACAGCATTAATTTAATGTCAGCAATAAGTTATTACTACATTACATCAGTGGAATCTGATCCTTGAAATCATCAGAACCTGTTACTCTCAGGCCTGAAGATTAAACACTCAACGAAATTTTGGCTGGTTCAGAACACAAAGTACATTCCTTGATGAAACAAGTCTATCTATACATTCTAGAAACAAATCCTTGATTTAGTTTTAAACAAAGCTAACACTGGTCACTACTCACTTGCCATTACACTTCAAAAATCAATGTAAGATTAATAGATGTCTTACCAGACTAGTTCCTTGGCTGCAGTGAAATACAATAAGAGAAGTATAGTTCAATTTGTTATTTATCTGACAAGGAGTAGCGCTGTTGTAAGTGATGCGAACTTCATTTGCTGCCTCATTTAACTTGGGAGGTTCAGTAACACGACCAATATCCTACACAAGCAAAAATACACATTAATAGACTTACAAGGCACACCTAGGTCTGAATCTCTGGTTGGTCCGAAATCAATTCGGATTCATCTGTTTGTTTATATAGGAGCACAACTACTACACTTTTGAAAACTGTATTCCATACTCAAAGAACAGCTATTTTATTTCAACCTTAACAAAAAACAAGTTGAGAAGCTCAAAACACCCTTTGATTAAGCTTGACAAAAGCCAGGCAGGTTGTGCATCTGACAGGTAGATTCTTCTTCACATCATTGTGCCAAATGACCAACACGACTTAAAAACAGCATCAATGATAGAAGTACAGTTTCTAGATCAATGTGAAAGTTCATGGAAAACAATCTCAACTTTTTACGTCTACCTTGTACAGCTTGCAAACAAGACTTCAAAGGTAAGAGCCTCTATCTCTCAAGGTAATAACACAGACATATTAAAAGAACATTGTCACAGTCTTGCTATTTGTTGAGCTGTCAAATTCTTACATGAAAGTGCTAAATGCATTTTGAAGTATGCTAGGACACAGCCTGCATAATACTGCAATAGCCTACTGAGATCGAGCAAGCCACAGAATGGTAAACTAAGACACTCTGCTTCCCAGCCTCTGTACTTAGCACACAGAACTACATGAAAAGAATTTTCTGTAACAATGTTTCATATTTATCACTGTACTGAATCTTCTGATACCCAAAAAAACCCAACCAAAACATCACTGGGGTTCAGGATAGGAAAATATTTCTTCATAGGGAAAAGTGATAAAAGGGAATTTTGCAGAGGTGATTTTAATTTTGCATTCCATTTCTTTAGCCCATTTTCACACCTCTGATTGAAATAAGGTTTCCAGGCAGGGATACTGTACTAAACAGTGAGGGAAATGCACTACGCAGTGAGTCAAGGCATAGTACTTACTATTGGTGATTCATTAACAGGAACCATGCAAACAGCTGCTCCAGGTGGGCAATTGACATCTTTGATAGGATTCAGAGGCTCACAAATGTTGATGTAAAAGTCAGGAGAAACATCTGTAATATCTTCATCCACAAATGCCTCATAATACCCAGTGCGATGGATCAGAGGGGACAGGTCAATAACGGAACTGCCATTCAATACTGAGCACTTCACCTACAAGAAGGTATGTGTTATTGATCTTATTCTTTTATTACTTGCTTCCATTTATTGATAAGCATTCTATCCTTCTTGAGGCCAGAAGCATGGCTACAGTTAAAAGTTTCTCATTTAAGTAAAGCAGCATTTGCTTTCATTTTCATTTGTCTTGATTTACTAAGCACCTACAAGCTGTATATGAAAAACCTTGATCATTTAAATATTCTTATGGAACAGAGTCTCTGTTAGAACAATACCAAATCATAAAAGCTCTGGCATGCATACTCCAGCATATATAGTCACTATCACTTCATAACATCAGTAGATCCCTTCCTCTCCCCATGTCCCACATATCATTGGACCATCTCTTTGGTTACAACAACATGAAGTTATTTTATTGCAAGTTTGAGTACTTGCTTGAGTACTATGTTTCCTCAGAGCCAACTTCACACATTCTTCATGTGCATAAGTTTACTGACAGCCTATGTGGAATTTGGAAAGTCTATTCTTGTTTGGATATTAGGAAAAGGAACAACTAAAAAATTTACCATTTCATTTCAGGACAATTGTTGCTACCTACTTATCACCACTGAAATACCCTGGGTCACTGTGAAAAGTGATCAGAAGTGGACAGTGATCACCAAATGGAATGAACAGGCTAGAAAACAGTGGGTGTGGGCACTGTGTTGATTTGTGTTGCAGCATGATGCACACTACTGAAGAGGAAACCAGACTAGCCAAAAGAGGGAATATGTGACAGTTCTTGCTGCGGGGAAAAAAAACTGGAAGATGTTTTTCCTGAGTGGAAGCAAGAGCTGTAGTACTGAGACAGTGATGAAAAAAAAAAACACTTGATGCAGCGAATGATGGTCACTCCGGGGGTAATCAAGGCAGTGAAAAGGATGATTAGGCAGATTTACAAAAGGCAATGTTCAGGTGTTACAAAAAGATTAAAATTCACTCAATAGCTCATTTAGCCTTCTACTCCTATTACAGGCTTTTACTCCATGCATCCAATACTGATAACAAATGAACTAAATTAACTAAAGAAAGACCAGCACAAAGTATTGTCTGGAACACCAGTTCAGCTAGAGTTGACCAAACATGCTATTAAAGCATGTGTTACAGAGCGGAAGCAGATCCTAAGTTCATGCTATCACAGTTTATCCATTTTAGCACTGAGCAAACTGATCATACTAATGTCTGCCCACTAGTTACTTGTCTAGAAACAAAGAATACCCCCATTAACAGAGATGCTATCCATCCTCAACTCAACCTCAGCTCTGCTGGCCTGCTGCACCAGAGGATTTTAACCATCACTTCCCAAGATGACACTATGGCTTCCATTTGAACTGTACCAAAAGGCAGATAACTAGGTTCCACAGAGGGGCTATTCTGAAGTGTTAGAAGTTTTAACTTGACTCAAGATGCAGAGCAGGAGTTTGCCAAGTACTTTTCATCCCTGTTCAAAGTGTCAGTATGAAAAGCATTTGAGAACTCCTGTATGAACTTGGGTTCAGTACTACAGGAAGAGATCTTCCCTTCAAGGAATTCAAAATACATTGGTATAATATCCAACTCCCCTAGGAAATTTAGTCCCACAAGTGTTTTCTGTAAAAGTAATTCTTACCTCTTCCTCACAAGCCAAAGAAGTGTGCCAAGAGAAGTAACTGGTGCATGTCTGTTCATCAAAAGACAGAAAAACAGGCTCACTGTCATCTCCAGCATCAGACTTGCATACAAAGCTAAAATAGCTTTTATGCTTCAGTGCAGGGTCTGCAGGGCAAGGATCTCCATCTTCATAGACAAGTTTTAACACTTGATCTTCATAAGTTAAAGTTTTACTCTGTTTTCCAGCATTAACTGATTTTTGGCCATCTGTGATGCACACAGCTGAAGTTAAAAAAAAAAGAAAAAAAAGAAAAATTAACAAAACAGATACCACCCTGCAAAATTGCACCTTACAGTATAAGCAGTGGGAAAATTTTAGTCTCACTTTAGTTTTCCTATGAAAGACTGGCTTTGTCATACCAACTAGAGTTCCCATTAAACTGAGCTGAACTGCAATGAAAGAAAGACTAAACATTGTCTGTAACACTTCATTAACCTGCACATTAAAGCTATCACAGAGCATAGTATTTGGTTATCATTTCGCTGAAAACCAAGAGACCAACACAATTTCATATAGATTATATATAATTTTATTAAGATGCCTCATAAAAACCAATCTAGTATTTTCCTTTAACCACACAAAAATAATCTTTACTTCACAAGCAACATTTCACATTTAAGATGCTTAAATATTATCGCATATTCAATTTGACAAAAGAATTAGTAACTCAATCTGCAAGTAAGCAGCTTAGAAAACAAGTTAACCTCTACCAGTATTTCAGAAGCACCCAAAACAGAGTAGAAAGCTAGAAAGAAGGCTGGGAAAGTTTTGAAGTGCAGACTGAAGGCCCAGTGCAGATATATTACAGTAATGCATCACCATAGAGCTCAGTTCACTCTAGCTGGAAGCTTGTAATGTCTCCATTTTCACAACAGCCAAGAGGCACAATAGAAACATCTACATTCCTGGCCTCATGCTCCAAATATCCCCCCTGCAAACAAACAAAAACCAACAAAAAAACCCCACTGACTAGGAACTAAATGCATTAAGACTGGAAGCAAGCCCAAGTGAATGGAGTTTGGTAGAAGTACAAGGCTTCACTTTCTAGAACAGTTTTAGGTTCTTCTTTTCTTAAGCAATTCAGCCACACAGCTGTTCCTTTTGCCCTTGCATTTGCAGTAAAACCGCTCCTCACATTTTACTGTAAACTTATGTTCAAGTATTTCTTTTGGATACCCTATAGAAAATCATTACAGTACCAGAAGGGATAAGATGCTTACCAGCTCCATTAGCACATGAACTTTTAGTTTCAGCACAAACATTCAACTCTATCTTTCTGTTGTGTGAATCACTGATGGTATAGCCAGACTCTCGCTTTAACGATGTCAGATCAAAGAGGTGGCCTGTAGAGAGATTAGAGAGTAATTTAATTTCTTTTTCAGATTCAAAGATCAAGACACTCCTTTGTATTAAAAACTTTCAGTAACTTAATTTAGTAGGAAGGACAACCAGACTATTTGCCTGCTAGCTTAGAAAGGCAGTTACTTATTCATATTAACAGGAGGTAAAATTAGTTTCAGAACTAGAGGCTGTTTATGTTTCAAGGGACACTGCAGTGCCTTATAAGATATTTCTACCATCAACAAGCTAATTAGTCACCATCCAGAGGACATGTCCCATTGCATTCTTGATGGACTTTTTTCTAAAAAGGACAAACACAGTAGTGCTGTTTCCAGCAGCCTCATCCACATAATAAAATCCTGAGGCCTCCTCCTCACCTGTTACAGGATTGGTTACCCGACAGTCATTTTGCACATTGCTTTTAAGAGGACATGCAGCAGCCGTGAACCATAAGAAGGTATATTCACAATCTTCAATGGCAGTTATAAGTTCTGGCTTTGATTCCTAAACATGAAACAGTAGAGAGAGTGACATCCCTACAGCGTTATCATATAATGCTCTATGCGACCGAGTTCTACCTGCAGTCTGTAGCTGAGCTCCATTCAAACACCACTTCTAAGACTTAATAGACCATCATGGTCCAGTGAATTAATCCAAGGACAGAGTATTTAACTGACTATTTCAAATACACAACAGTACAGAATCATTATCAGGAGAAATAAAATCAATGAGAGAAGAGCTAAAGGCAGTCCAGGGTAAAAAGAAAATAGAGTATTTAAGTGCAAGGCATAGAGAGTGCAAGAGTTAAGAACTACACAGTCAATAGTATTATTTACTACTTGAAACACCTAACTGGCACTACATTCATCCTCAAGACATAAGGAGACAATTTGAAGCTGTAACAGATGATAAAATCTGTGCTAACAGATTGTACAAAAATCTCAAAAATTGTACAGCATCAAAAATTCAAGTACTTCTAGGTCAGTCTGCTTGCAAGACTGGCTCCCATCCAACTACAGATGACCAGGGAATAGATAAGAGCTGCCCACATTGTCCATTCATACACAGTGGTACAAACAACTCATGAACACAGAATCCCACCAAAAGGAGCCCACTTACAATTCTGCGTTCATCACACTTGAGGCGCAATATTGTTGTTCTCTTGCGAATTTTATCTGGACACTGCTCTCCATTAATATATTTCAGAATGGAAATGCCATTTTCCCACCGAGGACCATCAGCCACTTCCCCAAGACTAGTACATTTTGTACCCTCCATGAGGGAGGCAGCAGCATCAGAAGGACAGGAACCTATACAGTTAAAAAACACCACATTATCAACCCAAATATTATTAAGGCATACTTGCCATTACTCTACTGTCAGGTAAGTCATGGCTGATGTAACTCCAAGCCACTGTCCAAACCATACTCAGTGGGGTGTATTTTCCCCCACAATCACAAGTAGCAGCAGTATCCTCACTTCTCTTAAGGTCATGCAGAAAATAGTGGCAGCTACTACTGGGGAAATATGACTACTACACAGAGTTAAAGGCTACACTCTTACCTGGTTTTCCACTGCACAGAATACAGATCATTCAGAGGATGCCATAGAGAAATTCTGAAGTTAGCATCTCATGCCAACAAATTATTTAAATATTTAAGAGCTATAGCAGACTTTGGATAAGGACAGAAGTTATCAAGAGAAGGTAAGACTGCTAGTCAATCTCACTCACCAAGCAAATGGAAATCAGGCTCACAATATACTTTTCCCTCTGGTGCTGAAATCACAGCACTGTCTCCGCATACTTTGTGATTTTTTTTTTTCCCCCCTCAGAACAGTCACCAGCAGTACTGTGCTACCACTTTTGCCTTCCCTAGTTAAAGGAAGGACATATTTTTATTTTGCTCTTACGTGCAGCACCATATGGTACTAAGGGCTTGCAGACATTAATATAGTATCTCTGTGTGGTAGCAGATATAGCAATCGCCTCCCAGTTCTCTCTGTGTCGCATCAGGGATGAAAAGTCATAGAAGTTTCCTTCATCATCCCTGTACAAAAGATTAAGAGGCAGGTAAAAAAAAAAAAGTTTGCATTTTAAACTTACAAATTCTGAAGTTATTGCAGTAATTTTAACCAAATAAATCTAAGCAGAGTATCATGCTGAAAAAGAAATCTGCAGACTCATTGCTCCCCAGAAACTTCAAATTCAGTACAGAGATACATCACTGCACCAGCTACCCCCATCGTAACTGTCCACATGCACACAGCCCTCAGTTAACACAGAAGTAATTCCAGCTTTTAACTGGAGAATGTGCATAGCAAGCACACAGTTACAATGCACTGTTTTACCTTAGGGTAGAAACCTATGAGGCCAAATGTTAAAACTCTGGGTCAATTATTAGCCACGTTTTACCCCACTTATCAAATCTTAATGAACTAATACTTGATTGTGACAGATATAAAAGTTACATTTTCTCTGGAGCTGTTTGGTGGAAGCTCCAAACAGACAGCAGTCATATTGTTCAAAATTAGCTAGAGTTAAATAATACTTGTAACAACCTAGCATACTTAGCCTTCGACCATCAACAACTGCATACCCAACAGTTCCTTTTATTAAGAATCTCAAAGTACTTTTCTTCAGTGAAATTAGTTTTCAGAAACACAAATTGCAGAAGTTACTTAAAGTACTTTGCACTGGCACTGACTGGCACATTAGCTGGCTACTAAGTCAAAACATGATAGCTACAGTGGCAGCATTGTACTGAATTGCAATAAGGCTGTATCTTTTTTTCTTTCATCATACAGCTTAATTTCAATTTTGTGGAAACAACTTACTTGTAGGAGCACTCAGTAGATTTAACAGGTTGGCAAGCATATTGAGTATGCCATTCAAACATGTAGGTGCAATCTGGAGTTTCCTTCAAAAATACAGGCTGAAAAAACACCACACAAAAGTAATTTGCTGTCTCATCTAACCACATTGAAGCTACCAAATATTTCAGTTTTGTTCCAAGATTACCTGGGAACATACATATGTTAGAACCACACTATGTCTGACCAGCTGAAAGCATGGCTTTTCCCAAACCTGAGTTTATCATCACGCACGCTTCTGATAAAAGGGCAGCCATTAAAAACTTCTGCCTCCTCCATGACATAGGAGAAGAGCAAAAGTAACCCCAGACATCTTTAAGAAAATGAAGGCAAGCACAAGTACAAAGAGATACTAAAAGCAAGTAACCAGCTTATTTTAGTCTGATCATGTAATAACTGCTTTCCTGCACATTCAGCCTTTTATTTTTTATAAAGAAACAGCTGCAATGTCTGGGAGAACATCCCTTTCCCAACTTCTCCAAGAGTTTTGATAATGGCAGACTTCCCTAGAGGAACAACATGCCCAAATCTTCCTGAGGCACTATAAAGGTACTGTCCACAAATAGGAAATTCAAAACATTATTTTTTATAACTTCACAGGATGTTTCAACCTCTTGTGTAAACTGGAAATAATTAGGGAGTTCTTGAAGGAAGCTATCTCATTCTTCATCTTATGTTTTTATACTTTAAAAGGAGGGTAACTCTGGAAGACAGGAGACATATGTTCTGAAACTAACCTCAGATGTAGTCTTGTCACAATAGAATAATATGGCAGTTGACCGTTCATATATTTTGTGACATTTTTCTCCACTGGTGTAATTAATCATTATTAAACCATTTTTGAAAGTCAGTTTATCCGTACGTAAGCCTAGAAGCAAGGAGTTGAGAAGAGTCAACAGCCACTCCAGTAAATACACGACTGCAGTAATGCCTCCAGCAATAGAAAGAGCAACAGTAAAGTACTGATAGACAGATGACAACCTTCCTCTAAAATCTGATCTAGTTATTGAATGAGTACTACTCAATACAGTAAGGCTGAGCTCATTCATAATTGAGTGGCAGGATAACTACATACATAATCATTTTATTTGCACAGTAAGAAAAAGCAGTGGGATGCTTTATCTCATAAGATGTACAAGATTAGCAAGAACTCCTCTTCTATCAGGTAGCAGCTTCAATTACACCTTAGCTAATCTTCACATTCTCCAAGTTCCTTCCAAGTAAGTGCCGTACCTGCTATTTTTCTGAAAGCATCACCCGCCGTCTTTACTTGACACGATGCAACACTGTGAGCCTCTGGTTTGCAAGGTTCTGTTATTTCTCCACAAATTCTGAAGTAGTAGTCATATTCACCTGCACTCACTTTTATGTCTTCATTGGAAAGTGGCTTCAGGTTATAAACATGACCATACCTTGGATCTTTCACCTGACAATCCTCTCCTTTAAAGAAAAGATAAGCATTTAAAATACAATTTAAGACATATTAGCTTTGTCAAATACACTTAGGACTATTAAGGCTTACTGCTACAAATAAGGTCATAAAAATGAGTAGCTGGCACTTTAGGACAGTGACGTTAAAGAACCACCTTAGTTCAGCGAAGCAACTCATCTCAGGAAGTCACCAATACGCAGAACTACATGACTGTGCTATAAATGGCACCTTTTTTTTTTAACTGCCACTAAACCAAGATGCAAAAGTTACGCTGCAGTTCATAAACTACCTCAAAGTGGCCTCACAGATTCTTCCTTCAGCTATGCTGAAGGTTAAGTACAGCACCAGAGACACTAAGTCCAGCACTTGCTTAATTACCTGGAAAGAACAGCAAGGTCACAAGGCCAAAGCAAAAGGTGTTCTAGATATCAGTCTTGTATCTTCTTTTAACAGCTCTGAAAGTTTGTTGAGTTAGAGAATAACCAATCATAGGAAATGTTTGCTACAGCTTACAAATCTATGAAGATGCATACAAAGAAGGTTTTGGAAAATTTTAGTTTTCATGAGTCTGACCAGCTGATATACATCAGTAACTTTGCTGCTGATCAAATCCTCAGTTTTGAACTAACCCTTGGCTTAATATTTTGAAGCTTTAAAAAAAAAAAATTATGTATCATATGAACATTATGCTCTTCTCAATCATACAAGTTGACGCCAAGTTAAAGACACTAGTTGCCCTCCCTTCAAAATCACAATTCAGTCACCAGGTTTCATGCATTGTATTATATGCCATACAGCAGTAGCTTGCAAGTACAGCTCATGTTGCATGAGATCACTGGCAGTTTCAACAATATCTAGGACTGTTGCGACAAATCCTTTACAGGAAGTCTGGATGTTTTACAAGGCACTATCTACAAGCTGCAGAACAAAGCCTGCAAGAGCAGAGAATATGCTTGCACACTCAACTTTCCATCTAAGAGCCAATTAAATACCAGAACTTAAACTTCTGACTCCTTGTTGCACATCCTAGAATTAATTGCAAATTCTGGGGCCATCCCTACTCCTGCATTGTCTAATAAGTGTCAAGTTCAAAATCTGGCTTCCAGTTCTCAGTGAGGGGCAGGGGGAATGAGTTGCCAGACATAGAATCAACAGCATTCTCATGAAACCTGATGCTTTAATGTTTACTAGAAAGTCTGTCTGATTTAACAACATAGTCCTATGACTTGGCAGAAACAGCACTATTACTTTACCTTCTTTCCCTAGACAGAATCACATCCAAAGGTACCTGCCTAACTTTTATTTTTAATGATAGATAGGATACTTTGTTGGCTTAAAAGCTCAAGAGAGATCCACATGCCACCACCTTTTACAGAAAGGCTAATAGGGCAAGAAACCAATGTAACTTCAGTAAGAAATTACTACTTACACAGATGTGTTTGATATTTTAAAGGGCAAATAACTACACACCTTCTGCTTTGTGAACAGGACATGCTGCCAAAGTTCTCCAAACAAATACAAACTCACAGTCGTTCTCTTGCTCCAACACCGGTGATCCCTACAGAAAAGAGCCATGTGAAGGAGTCTTATCAGTAGCTGCATTGCAAGTCTCAAAACAGACTTTTTTTTTATTGCAGTTGCACAGTCCTAAGATCTCCACGATCAAATTTCAGCACTCATTTTCAGTGAAGAGTACTTTTGGTGTTTCACAAGATTTCACAATGGAAATTCACTATTCTGTTCTACAGGTTAGTAAAGCACTTAAAGAGAAACAAGGGAAAAGTCTGTATGGAAGATATTACCTTTTAGAACCATTTTAAGAGGAATAAACACTGTTGATTTTGTTATAGTACCTCCAAGCACTAAAAACGTCATTAATAGCAACTGGCACAGAAAATTACCATTGTTTGATCACACTGGAAGATTATACGTGTAGAATAACGCTGCTTATCTTTGCATGTGTCACCATTCAAGTACATAATGCTTAATGACCCATCAGTAGCAGCCTGGGGGCTTATCTGAATGACTCCAAGGTTCTTGCTTTTATCAGCATATTTCACACAAGATCCTATGGCACCACCTAGAGGAAAAAGGCTGTGTTTTACATCAAAGCTTTGACAACAAGAATTAAATTTATTGTAAAAATAACACAACAGTGTAGCTTTAAGAGAGTTTTGAGCATTAAAGCAGACTGCCTCAAACTCCCAAAGCAGAACACAACGGATGCAACTCATAAATACAGTTAGACACACTGTGTACCTAAAGCCTTTGAGACTGTTCTGCATTTACCAAAATATTTCAAATTGCCCTAATTTATCTGCTCCCACAGACTGATAAAAGACTAGAGGGATGTTAAATATATCAAACTGGCTAGAAGTTCAGTAAGACGTGGCATTAAGTGTCTAATTCTGGCCTCATTCAATTAGGAGGCTTCAACATCTGACTTTCCTATCTTCTTTTAAAAATAATAATAAAATCAAAGACACTGTCAAATACTGTTCTCAGTGCAATTTTCCCAAATGTATTCACACATCTCAATGCAAAACTCCTGACAAGCACTGAGATTGCTCTCAGTTTGCAAAAGTCTGTTTATTAGTACTCCTGATGTATGTCACCGAGGTCTATGTGAATTCAGTGATTAAAGGGGCAAAATTCAATAAACCCTATTAAAATAACGAGGGATGTCATTCTGCATATAAGGTCTTGCATCAGAAGTCACAAGAAACACTTACCAGAGCATCCAGTCACATAGGGCAAAGGCTTGCAGACATTCAAGAAAAATGTTCGCTTCTTTGCTTCCTTTGAAGTGTCAATAGCAACCCATGGCTCACCATCTTTGCTCAAGTCACTTAAATCATACTCATTGCCTGCAGCATCTGAAAGAAATATGATACATACAGTAAGCTGGGACAACTCACTAAAACCTGCAGCAGGATTATGTTTGAAGTGATACCAGTTTCACTGATGAATACACAATTCAAAGTAATTTTCTGAATCATATTAGGTATCTATTGAGAGGACATACTGCTGCCACAAAAACATTACTATGCGAAATGCAGAACACAGTTTTGCCCTTGAAGTTACTTCCCAGGTGTAACTGCTCCACAATTCACAGGTGAATTTTTCTTGGTCTCTGTAAAAGTGAACTCATTTTCTTCATAGTTGGGCTGAAGCAGTACTCCATCATGATAAGGACTAAACATTTTCAAAGTAATTATCAGCTTTATTTTGTACACCACAATTATCCAAATTACCTTCTTGTCTGTCTTTTTAAGTTAAGTCTGCTTCAAACAACTCTACCTCCTCTCCCACCCTACAATTTCTACAAAGACTGAGTCTTACAAATGTCTTCACTACAGGTGAATGGAAGTTCACTGTTCAGTTAATCCTTCCAACATGCGCTGGACAGAACGCTATCAAATTCCTGGTACTTACCTGTAACCTGACAGTCTACAGGAGCAGGAGCACAGGCCAGAGCTGTGTGAAACTCAAAAAAAGTATCATGGATGTCCAGTACACTGTTTACCTCCTCACGCACAAACTTAAGCTCTCCAGGATATGAATCATTACAAATGAAAGTAATCATGAACATGTCTGATGTTCCTGTAAAACAAACATTTATGATGGTTCAGTTTGGAATGTCTGAATTTAAGTTCATGCTAAGATTTGACTTCCAAATTTTCTAATCATTTCTTTTTACTACTGCCTTATAGTCTATGGGGTTTTAGATGTAAATATGCAAGCCTTCTTTAGAAAGCTACAATAAATTACCTAGCAGCCACAACTACCTCTCCAAATAGGAGACCAAAATGCCTTGACATATTTCAAGAACATAATTACCTTCACCGAACTAGGTCCCCTGGGTCTTCAACACATTTGAACAAACAGAAAACCTATAAAATATCAGCTGTACCTCCAATCTCTAAATTACATCACATATTGCAAAGTTATGGGTTTGGGGGTTTTGTTTCTAAGAACCTCAATGTAATGACTGTAGAACAAATAATACTGATATTATCTAAACAGTGTATGTTAAGTTCTGTTTAGTCCTCAACAAACTGGTAGAGTCATGTCAAGGAGTAGTATTTGTCATCAAAATGACTTGCAGTGTTATCACAACTAATATGATATAGTGATAGAAGAGACAATGCAGCAAACTGTACAGATGCAGAAGTATCTGAGGTTCCCGAATCCAATACCCAGTTTTCCAAAAACTTTCTGTTGTTAAGGTGTCATGTTCCTTTCTATGAACCTCAGTTTCAGTACAATTGGAGAGCAGGTAAAAATCTAAAAACTAGATACACACTTTTCATTAGTCTTAGCTGCAAGCAAGCCTTAAATCCATGAAGTAGGAGCACATGAAGTGCTAGAGCACCTATTCAAAAAACTCTATACAAGAGAGTATAAGCTTATTGAAAAGTCACCTTTCAAACATGAAACAATTTTAGAGAACATTATTAGTGAAACTGAAGCTTAAAGCTATTACTTCACTTAGAAAAAGAGCCAGAGTTAATTTTTCTTGTTTTTCCAATTTGACTATCCATTTCTCCGTGCAAGGATCAGTATTTTTCATCTGTTCAGTAAGAAAAAAATAATTTATACTGTATTCAGTCTCTTTTCTAGAGTTTTGAAATGCACATGTATTACTAAAAACTGAGCCATTACTGTTCTACATGATTTTATTTCTTCTAAAATTTCCATGAGACTTAGTTTACTTAAGGAATAACACCAAGCCAAATAGATTTCAGGACACTGACAATGGAAGGAATAAAGACCATGCACACTAAGTTTGTACAATATAAGCATCCATTTCCACTGTGCATTTCCTGAACTCACCCAATTCCACACGAAGAGGTCCTCTGTAGGTAAGAGTTAGAAACCCTTCACTGGATAGATACAGGTTTTTGTCCAATTCCACCAGCCTTGCCAATGTCAGATTTTCTACTTCACATCCAGCAACTGTTTTGCCATCAATTTTACCACAATCTGGCATGGGTCCACAAATGTTTAGCTAGAAGTTTCAAAAACATGTGGATGGACATAGTATTAACCACAGAAATTAGGTCCACATAACCATTCCTACATCACTAAAACTCTCCTGTCAATCAAAGACAGTCTTGTAGTCCAGCAATGACAGACATTTCAAATATAATTAAGTAACAATATTTTCTATCTTCAGTTTATGGCATCCACAAATTCTCCCCACTAGAAATACAGGGCATGGTTCAGTAAGTTTCTTCTCAGACATAGAAAGATACTATACTACTATGGTAGTATTTGTGACAGCCTAGAACCACTGATACATGCAGATTGCATTAAAAACGCTGATATGGGCGGATTTAATCTCTTTCTAAGCTTCCCCTATCAACTTATTGGCAGATAAATCAGCAACAGAACTACTTTGTTTACTAAGAACCAGAAGTTCAATGCTTTTAAAGACCATCTGAGATGAATGAAGTTAGTCTTCCATTCTTGCCCTCAAGCACAGTGTTTTCCTGTCAACTCATATTTCATAAAAGGACTGAGTCACAGCTCTACTTGCTCACTATGCAAAATGAAAAAACATAAAAATAATACCCATAAGCAACAGACTGTACAGTCAAAATCCTTACCAAGAAATTCTTCCCACTGCCAGTAGCCATATAGCCCTTTTCAGAAGCTAATGGCTGTAGATTGAACAGAAAGCCAGTGTTTGGATCTCGCACAGAGCAAGACTGGAAAAAAATTACAACGTAATTATTTTCTCCTCCTGCATTTCTTCCATTAAAGTTCTCTTACTTGTTTCAAAAGGCAAAGTAGTGATTTACATGTATTCCTAGCCTGCGTATCAATCAGTCACTGTCAATCAGAATACAGCTCAGGCAATAGCCACACTTCATTCAATTCTTCTGCACATTTATTCAATTTATTTTTTTAATCCGCTGACATCAGCTACATACCATCATGTTAAAGTGGAACTTAACAGATGGCATCTGTGAGGTCAGCGAAGAGCAAGAAAATTTTAACTGAGGGGGTTTTTTTCCCCCCCACACTAATATGTTTATGTTAAGACATGTAAAGTCAAAACAACTGAGTAGTTTTGCACGAAAAAAGAGAAGTCTCATTTAACGGTCTGGACAAAACAGGGACAACATATATCCTTACATATAAAATCAGTTTTACTAGCAATATAGTAAGAGAATGGAACATTCAGTGCTAGAGCAAGCAAGGAAAGCACCTGAATACTTTGGTCAGAAGTTACACATTTCAGGAACACTTCAAAAAGAAAGTAATAAAGTACCAGAAAACTCCACCATGACCAACCTGTAGTAAGTTTTCTTCAAGAGTCATTTAAACACAGTAATTAGGAGTGTTACAACAAGAAAAAAATAGTATGTTGAGATTACAAATACCATTTAAATTCGCCTTTCTCACCTGTGAATCACCTTTAGTTTCCTTGATTGGACAAGCAGCCTCAGTTTCCCATAAGAAAGTGGCCACACAATCCAGAATAGCGATAAACCGTGGGCTGCTACTCTGGAAACAGATTGCAGAGAGAAGACCAGAATAAGTGCATAAGCCAACACTTCCAAATTCCAGATACCACTTGGAGAAATTGTGAGGTTCTTCTAAAACACTTTACTGTAAATGTACACAACTCCTACTCTACTTCCCTCGCGTCTATTTATTTTAAAGATCATCACTGAAAATTTTGCCTAATTAAACACCTAGTATGTCAAGTTTTAGCAAAGAACTGAGTCAGACATCTAAATATTCAGACTAAACTCAGCAACTCAGTGTAGACATGCATAACCAGATCTTGCCTCAACTTAAGCTTTGAAGAGCTTTGGGTGTAATACGTAGTCCCTTATTTCACAAAAAAAAACAAAAAAAAAAAAAAAGCAGCAGTAGAAGTCTGCTAGCTGAGGTTAACAAGGTAAAAGGAGTATTAATTATGCCCACTTCACTGTTTTCACACAAAAGTAAAGCAGTTCATAACCACTGAATCACATTTTTCACCACAATTATTGGGCTAAAGAACAGCTGAGGGGATTCAAAAAACCAGGAAGAGCAAGCCTAAGTAAGTCTAAGGATTCCCTAAGTCTAAACTTCAGCATCAGCAAAAACCTTAGATTTAAGAATCCTACAGTCAAAAAGCTACAGAGGATGCAGAACCTAACCCTGAAGATACACTTTACAATATTCTTCCTCTTAAGAGGATCCACAATAATTTTAACTCCTCAATTTTACATCCCTGTGTAATTTTCAGGCTTATGAGGCTAGTCTGAAATATGACTGTCCATCAAGACTTATTTTTTATTTAGTTCTTAGGATAAAACACTCAGTGTCAAATGTTCTCCAGCATCTACATCAGCTTTGTTTTTAAATTTCCAAGAAGTCTCCATTCTCACAAATTTGCTATATACTACACATCTTCATGCAGTTTTATGTTAAAGGATGGAAAACCTCCTATGACAAAGTAACAACTGAAAGATCATTTGTCCTTACAAGAGTGCCTCTGGAACAGACAAAGTGGATGGTGGTGGTGTAAGTAGTTTTCTTTCCATCAGCATTTATGCACACAGAACCATCTGCATAGGTTAGAGAAACGTGTCCAGGTCTTTCAATTACTAGTCCTTTGCTGGCAACACCAAGGTTGCTAATAGAGGTGACTTCAGAGTAAGGAACCTAGAAATAAAGAAAAGCAGGTCAGCAATTCTAAACTCAAGTGAGAAGTTATAGGTACAGTCAAGAAGAAAATGCCTACTACAATATTTTTGTATATAAAAGTTTATGTTGAGAGTTTTGAAGAAAACAAAGGTGCAGAGATACCCCTACATTTCACTCCCATTCTGTATTCAAGTTTTGCATATTTAAGACAACTTACAAAAGCAGGCATGGTTTTGTCTTTGTTATTCTCATTTTTAGTACAGTAAGGAGTTTACAGTGCCTCACAACAGCCACCTTCATCTTGTGAGATACACAGTTTAGGAATTTAGGAAGGCCTATGTCTCACGCAGGAGGTAGAATTTTACTTGTACAGCTCTTTAAAACACAGTATGTGGAAGTCTCCAGTTGTTCTCAGCATGGACCTTAGGGATCTGCCATGCTTAGCAAAGCCTAAAAATCATTAGCAGAAACTGAGCACTAGAAAAACAGTAGGTGTTACTACCAAGGTCCAAAGTAATCTTCACTTCAAGATAACTGGTGTCTCCTATTTCTAAGAAACTAAGTAGCAGCAACAACAGGAGAATACTCCTCCAAAACCACTCTGTCCACAAACTTCTGCTTCTTTTAACCTTTTTTTTTAACAATTCTGCATTTAGACTGACACAATGTTCTCACTTTTTACTCCAGTGTCTTGAGTAATGAAGCCCTAAAGTGTCTCCATGTGTCAAGTAAGCAGCCTTATGCAAGAACTACTGCAAGCACAGCAAACTAGTAATAATTATCTCAAGCAACATGATTGTGATGACCAGCTTCAGTCACTCAGACATCCTCTCCAAGGGTATGGAGGGAAGATGTTCTCTCAGATTTCCAGAAGGAATTAGGACAGCTTGGTGAGCCTCTAGCTCAACTTTTCCTGCAGCTCTTCAGTAGCACTGCAGTCAGGCCTTACGGGGCAGAGTGTCCAGTCAGCCTCTCAGCTGTTATCAGTCCCATGATAAGTTGCTACACTTCAGAGAAACACAGAAGTCAGAGCCCATCATCCTCCACAGACACACTTTTTTTCCCATTTGCTTGACAACATGTGCCTTAACCACTCCTCAGAGCCAAATAAAGCTCAGAGGAGAGGGGTGGAGGTGACCAGGAATCTTTAAACACATTTTTTTCCACAGTTCAATCCAAAACAAGCCAGAAACAAAACAAAACATCCAGGAGAACGGCCTGTTTCTAAAGCAATGCTAGCAGTCTGAGACTCCACCAACTCATACAGGAGAGATGAAGTTTGTTTGCCTCTGCAACACAGTGCAGAGAATCACACAAGTTAAACATGACATTGGTACACTTGCAAAAATTAAAGCTTTAATCTTCAAAGAGGATGACAGGAGGTCTACCACTCTGCTATGATTATACCACCATTATGAACACATGGAATATCATTTTGGACCAGAAGTCTGAATTCATGTGTCTGTGTTGCATACCCCTTAATGTAATTCATATGGTAAACCAGTTCTGAGCTGGGATGGAAGGACTACTCACAGAATCATGACTATATTTCATCTGACAGACAGATGCCCGCCGGTCACATCCCGGGACAGCAATCAGTGGTCGACAGACATTTATGTAGTACTTCTTGTGCTCATTTGGTCTTGAATTATCCATAGCATACCAATTTTCACCTCTCTTCTCAGCTTTTGCTAATCTGAACAGGAAGAGAAAGTTCTGCAAAAACAACACATGCTTCATAGTGTCTTTAGTTTTCTGTCAGTCTCAAGAAACAGGATAACCTTAAGGCACTTCAAAGTAACTTCTTCCTCTCATTTTTAAGTGCTGCAATTAAAAAGAACACTCCTGGCAAGTGGAGCACAGATATCACGGTAGTAAATTTTTATATGCAAAACCATCCCCAAAAAAGTCACCTTGTATCTTAGGAAGCAAGTCAACTTACTAGAGAGAAACATTGTCTTCATTTGAACATAATAATGACACAATAGATGAAGCTTTAGTGCTACCTACACAGGAAATCAACTTCACACAATGCTATCAGCCAGAACACTAAACTAGAATAGCCAAGTTATGTTGCATATGTTACTTTCTTACCTTGACAAGTCATATTGGTCCATCGTGTTAGGATCAGTCACAACACATTCCAGTGGCATTTCAGGACAAGCATGTTCAGTATACCACCTGAAGTTGTAGGTATACTTATCTTCTATCTAAAAATCAGCAGAATAGGTCAGTGAAGCTTTCCACACAGAACACCGATTCAGTATTCCTTTATGTTAAGCCTGTTACTTCCCCTTGGTTTTGGGATGTACCTTTTCAGACCAATTTGTGTAGGTCTGTCCTGTTATAGATAGTCACCTGCTGTGTCAACAAAAACACTCTTTTCAAAACTAACAGAAGCAGAGCAATGTAACTGGTGTTTGCTGTGTTACACAACACAGTCTTACCACTTGCTACTTCTCAGCCAGTTTGGGTTTTTCCGACTAGAAATATAAAACAGTCAAATGCACTACTAATTACATGGCCCAGAATCCAGATCAAGGTAAAAAACTCCCTGTTCAGTGATCAAGGCAAGTTTTATGGCTGCAACAAGAGTCAGACACACCAACAGAAACATTTTTTTTTAATCTGCTTTACAGATATTGGATATTTCCATACAAAGAGCTCTGCTTGTACAGACATAGCAGCAATTACTGACAGTATTTTAGGTGGAGAACCTTTCTTTCCTCACACTGAACTTCTTACCTGATATTCAGGCTGACCTATTCCAGCATCATGGTCACACAGGAAAGTTATGAGGGTAGATCGCTGTGTTTTTTTCTGATCATTATACGCTGTACCATTTTTGTATGTCAACTGAATCAGGCCATCATAATATGAAAGTTTGGAACTGGGCAGTCCAAGACTCCAAAACTGACTCTTACTGGAAAAGCAAAAGCGCATTTTGAGCCTGAACAGAATGCAAAGTTAATTCTGCCTCTAAGAGAAGTCTTAAAAACAGTAGCCATACAGGTAAGTTTATAGAAGATACCATAAGACAATAATTAAATAAGGTTGATTAGACTTAAGTGAGCTGGGATGAGTAGAACACCGTCAAAAGTAAACATAAAACATGAACAGGTATCCTCTTCTGAAAAGGAAAAGAAGTTGTATATTGCTTAGAAATCTTGAAAAGTTAACACTCCCTTCTCTAACAGTGACAAAAACATCGAGTTCCCATTCACCAAAGCAGAATTCAAACTGCAGACATCCTAATGTCAGGTTCAAACAGGCCTCATACAACTACATGTGAGCACTGAAGACCTATCGCACTGCACAACCATTCTCATCTAGGTATTAGCTTTGGTTCAGAAGTGTTTCTTCACTCTGACTTAACACTGGCTCTATCAGACCTAGCTCAATCACCTTCCCCTGAAGAACATTTTTAGGGTCTACAGTGATTAGCTGGAGGGCGACTCAGACAAAGACAACTCAAGTACAGCATATCTCTGGCAACAGGCTGACCTGGAACCAGAAGTGTACAGATACTATCTCAGTCACAGTTTGTAGAAGATAACAGAAATTACACTGTCAGAGTAGCAGTACACACTGGACACAGAAGTTTTGGTAATGGAAACCACAGGTTGGAGAAGACCTCCAAGATAATCAAGTCCAACCATCACCCTAGCACCACCACATTGACTCTTACATCATGTCCATATCCACATATCTTTCTGAACATTTCCAGGGATGGCAACTCCACCACTTCCCTGAGCAACCTGTTTCAATGCTTGACAAACCTTTCCACAAAGAAATTTTTCCTGATATCTAATCTATACCTCCACTGGCACAACTTGAGGCCATATGGTGCAAAGCTCTGGGCTCCATCTTTGCATAAGGCAATCACTACTGATGCCAAGCACAGCAGTGCCTCTTTAGGCTAGCTCTTGGAATCCAACTGACTCTGAATCTCTGCATTGTAGGTTGGCTTAATACAGGTGCAGCACTTAATCTACAGCTCACAGGCCCTATGGAAAATATAAGCAGAAGCAATTTCATCTCAAAAGACAGCTCTAAGCAAGATGACAATGTCTGTGCACTTTGACTGAAACAGGTGGGAGTGTAATTACTGCAAATTACATGTAAATTATCAGAACCTATTACAGGGAGCATACTAATTATTTTGCATGCAAATTATTCATTGTTGCATAAAGACAACATCATGCAACAAGAGATCTTCTATTACAGACAACAGAACTAGAGACACTCACCTTTGCGTTACTTGGCATGCTGCTGATTTTGTGTGACACAGCTCATCAGGCACACTGCCACAG
This sequence comes from Formicarius rufipectus, assembly GCA_013399695.1. Classification (NCBI taxonomy): domain Eukaryota; kingdom Metazoa; phylum Chordata; class Aves; order Passeriformes; family Formicariidae; genus Formicarius; species Formicarius rufipectus. The sequence goes on along the minus strand of VXAU01000081.1, from coordinate 383,292 downwards.
ATGTTTATGTAAAACAAGTATTCTGTAGTATTAACTATATAGTGCCCATTTTTCTTGGTCAGAGGTGATAAATCAAAAGAGAACCCTAATCAGGAAGAAATAAAACTCATCAGTTCCATTTTGTCCTGCCATCTCTCACAGACTTTGATTCTGTCAATCACACAGCTAATTCACCTCCCCCTGACTAAGTCTCCTTCCAAGTAATTACTGTTCCAGAAACAAAATGGACATACTAAAAGCATACTTTCTTATAGAGAGAGATTTACTCAGTAAAATACACATTACATCTATTTTCCTACATATACTAGGGGAATATTAAGCTCATGCTCTTCTGATCTTCCATATGCATGTACTTAAAACAGTTAGTGCCTAAAGTTATGCTGAACATTCTTTGCTCAAGTATCAAAGGCACTGGAGGCACAAGTTTATCCCTCATGACCTTTCAGCTTGCTGAACAGAAATACATACCTGCCTGAGCATCAGAGACTTGACAGTTATCTCCTTCAGTTTTAGAAAGGACACAAGCAGCAGCAGTATACCAATCAAATGCATATGAACATTCACCCTCGGACATCAAGATTGGAGCACTTTCAAGGTCACCTGGTATCACAAGAGCAATGTATTACACACACAGCCTGGCTACCGATATGAATTAGGAATTTAAGCTTAGGAACACTAGCTTCTCGCCAACAGTAGACCAAGATTAAGAGTTAAAGCACCTCTTCTCTGAAAACAGAACTAAATTTTTTTCCATTGTCTTCATCCTCCACCCTAAAATAAAAGTTTAGCCCAAAAAATGCAGTGCTCAATCTGTTCCTGAGTACTATCACAACATTTGAAAATGTGTCTGCTTTGATAAACAAACCTGGTATTTTACTACAAAGCAATCACTTTATTAGGAAGTAGTGTATGACCTGATCCTAACAGTCAGCACACTTGGAGATTTCAACTTCTTTATGTTGAGGTAGAGGAACGCAGGTTTTCTATTTCCCTGGGAGATGCTTAAACTAGCAGGCTATTATCCAGAGATGAACAACATGAACTTCTGCAAGTGTTTCCGCTTTCCGTAACTGTCAGCAGTTCAGATACAAACCATACTTATAAGGAAGAGAAAGTTCAAGTATCTGATCTCAGTTCAGAACCAGCTTTTCCCATCAAGGGAAAGTGCTTTATGTAGCTTTAAAGAGTACTTGTGTAAGAGGCAAACAGAACTAAATACCTACAATTACATTCTCATTATCCTAGTAAACAGACCACAACACTTCAAGCTTCCACGCAGACAGAGACAAAAGACAAAAGCGTATGCTAGCATTTAGCAGTCATGTCTGAGCTTATTATATAATCTTCAGTTTTCAGCTGGATCAAAGAAAAGGGTGTGGATGTTCTCACCTGGTCTGCATATTAGAGTGATGACAGTTGTAATTTTTTTGTGAAGACCACAGCTGTCTCCATTTGAATAAACAAGTTGAATATTTTCTCCAACCTTTAGAGGAGAAGATACAAATGCTCCAAGATTCTTAGTCTTGTTTTGCTTATCTGTAAAGACAATAAATACATCACTTTGGTTTCTCTGAAAAGAAGTTTAAAGTACTACCTTAATAGCCTAATTTGTTTAGTTACAAAAAAAGCCTATCACTAGGAGTGCGTTTTTACCTCGCAAAATCATGCTACAAAGCCTGGAGTTCTTTAGTTAGAAAAGGCTACTTGCATTATTTCTTCCAGAGTCTGAGAGCATGAGAGAAACACACTCTTTACTTCTGTTTCCTCAGATAACTGAAGACACTTGTGGCAGCCAAATGCACTTGCAGAGGAAGTGCCAACCCTTCAGAGCCTTAAAAAAGAATGAATCAAAAGAACTCCAGAAACACCACTAAACAAAATCCGACTCACCTACAGAGCAAACAGCAGCACCATCTGGACAACTAGAAGCTCCTCCTCTCTTCCACACTTTGTGGCAGACATTGATGTAGTAATGTTTCCTTTCTGCCTCTGAAAAGCTACTGTCCACAGCTTCCCAGTTCTGGGCTAACTCTGAAATTCAGAAGGTTCTTAAGAACAAGTAACCTGGCTTAATTGTTCTCACTTCCCCATGCCAAGATGCCTTTTATTCAGAGGGCCCACATGTGTGAGATGATCTCTCCTTCAGAGCATATCCACCATGCAGAAACCATAATCCTCGCTGAGGTTACATCTGTATCTGCCCCATGACACCACAGCTGCCAAATCCTGCATTTTCTGAATAGGTCCAAAGGTGACCCCTTTGCACAAGCCATTGGGCAGGAGCTCCTGAGCCACGGTGAACCCTGACTGGCACAGGTTTCCCAGAGAGGTGGTGGATGCCCCATCCCCAGAAAGTTCAAGGTCAGGTTGGATGGGGCTTTGAGCAACCTATCTAATGGAAGGTGCCACTGCCCATGACAGAGGGGTTAGACTAAATGGTCTTTAAAGGTCCCTTTCAACCCAAATTATGATGGCTGTGATTTAAAAGCACTTATGATGACAATCCTGGCAGTCATGGATATGACTTTCATAAGGCACTCAACCTTTTGGGATGATGGAAGCCAACAGCATCCCAGAAATTCACTAAGAACAGCAAAAGCTGAGTGATGTTCAGCTAAAGAACTGCACTAGAGATGGTATGTAAAGTTAAGACAAAACTGAACGTTAATTTCATTGCCATACCTGAACTGCGGGTAAGAGGTGACAAGTCATAGTGTTTTCTTTTATCAGTAACTCTGCAGAGGAGATCTTCTTTCTCTTTAATACATGCATATTTTGTATCCCAAGTAAAAAAATATGTGCAGTCCACTTCACCGGTGAACACTGGAGTTCCTCTACCATCATTAGCTTAACATTGAAAATAGATAAACAGATGTTAGGTTTCTAGTGGGGGAAAAGAGAAAAGCAAAGAAACTTAACTAGCAATGAGCAAGAAGGTATTAAAAAAAAATCCTTTCACTGCACAGGACTTCTGCTTGTAGTATTTTACTGTTGGCTAAGAAAAAAAATACTCTTTTATACCTCCATCTTCTCAATCATCAGAGTAAATTTAGACTAGCAGTGCTACTACACAGCACAAAACAATTTCATAGCCACAGAAATTAGTGCTTACTGTAACAATATTTATTTCTTGTGTTAACCATGGTTCAAAGCCAGCGTTTCTTTGAATATAATGTAGAAGCCTTCAAGTATAAGCACAGAAGTCAAACCCTGAGCAGAGGCATTCACAGCTTGTTTAACTCACTTGCTGTTTCATTGCACTCGAAGTTTATGACAGTCATTCTCTGAAAGCCAGAACTACATGTATCCCCATTTGGATAAATTAAAGTGAGATCCCCATCAGAGTATCTGTGGAAGAAGTCAGTTTTAGATAGAAACAAGGGATCAGACACAATCATGCAGTGTTCTTCACATCACAGAAACCTCACTCTTGTTTATTTTCTTCTCTCCAAGGGAAAACCAAGGCTTATTCAACATTAATGCTAGCATTTCTACTGCAAAAAAGGTTTGCATCCACTAATTCTTCTAGTCACTTTTCATTAATTCCCATGGAGTTTAAACAATGCTCTAAAGCTACTCTAGGTGTGGTGGAATGTGTTCTCATGAGTTCATTCTGTGACTGTTTTTGCAGGTGAAGGAAGTCATACTTCCTGGAAGACCACTGCAACGAATTTCACATGCATATAGACAAAAAACAGAAGATCATATCTAGGTGATCTAATCTCTCCTTTGAAGTCTCATGCAAACTCTAGTCCCCATATGCCACTGGGGAATCAGCTTCTTCTATTGCCGCTTTAGAGGGAAAACTCTACGTTAAGGGGCAGTACAGTATAATCTGCAATTCTGACAAAGTAAGTGAACGTCTTTTCCTGACTAGACCATGGCCTCTGCCACCCCCATTGGCTCCTCTGTTTGATAACACTATTCTGACATACTGTGAAAGCTTCTCCACCAAAAATGAGCAAAATACTTGCATTTTCTACCAAATGTTGTTTACAAGACAAGAGCAAAGTAGGCAACAAAGATCAATCAAATCAGACCAGCTAGCAGAGCTAAAGAGCATTTACACACCTTAGGGTTTGGTTCTGAAATCTTCCTGCCACTTTTTGCTGGTTATTTGAAGGTTTTACTTGGCAAGATGAGACATATTCTGTACCATCCTTGCATTCACCTGCAGTGGTTTTCCCACATACGTTCAAGTAATAGTAATACTCCTCCTTGTCATCTTTAGCTAAATATGGTGTGACATAATCTGAATAAATAAAAAAATAGAAAAGTGTTTAACACACATCAGAACAGACATGAAACTCCAAATATCTTCGAGGACATTTTTCCTGTCTCTAGACATGGAACCACAAAACTGGCTAGTAACAGCCACAAATGAAAAACAAACTTACCTGGAAGTTGAGTAAGTGGTGTTAAATCAATGGAGATATCATGTTGCTCATTATTCAGAAGACAGTTCTTACTCTCCAGGTAATCCCTGTGACAGGCATACTCAGTAACCCACTCAACTTCATACCGGCAATTTGTTTTTGCTGTAAGTTTGGGACCTGCACTCTGATATGGAAGCAAATTTATGCTGTAAGTAGACTTATATGAAACATAATCTTTAAAGCAAGTGTCATATTCCTTTAGGATCAATAACAACTGCTTCACTGATACATTGTTTAAGATACACAAACATTGTTTCTGACCTCTCAGAAATAGGTGCTGAGAAAAAAATTAAACAGGTCTTATAAATGATGTGGCAAGCTATTAGAAGTCTAAACAGAAGTATCAGGCAATAGCAGATGGACAGCAGAAGTAACAGTGCTTTAAAAAGCATTTTTCCTCAATATGTTGGGAAAACTGGAGATGTGAGCCCAAACGGCTAAGCACAGTTTAGACTGTGTTTGCCTCAGAAAAGTCCTCAATGAGAGATCAAATGTTCTCTGAAGGCAAAGAAAACTATCAGACACTGGTGTTTTAGCAATTTTGATTCCCTCAGTCCAAATCAAAACTGAAAGACATTTAAGAACTCTTTAACCAACACTTCTGTCAGATGATTTTTCTGTAGTGCAGTATTTTTGCACACCCTGGGAGAAGCAGTTTTCCTTGCTTTGAACCGAAACATTAGAAATCCACTAGAACAACTTGCACAGGTAAGTATCGGGTAAGTTACAGGCACAAATTTCCACTACCAACACTTGTCATACTCCGAGCATGCATAACTGTAGCAAGGTATTACAGAGTGACAATAGACAAGGCCCTGTGGTTTGTTTGCGCAGCCATGAGAGTGAAGCCATGAACCTATCTAGGTTAGGTGATGAACAAAACATTAAACCAAGAATTAGCTAGACAAGAGCTTCTCCTTCACTAACCTGCAACCCTATATGAAATGGCAGAGCATTAGCAATAGTCACTTTGGCATAATTCAAGCTGTGCAGGTTGCTGAAACTATCCAGCATCACAACAAAGTGACCATCATACTGCACTAAAGCTAGGATAAAACAGTATCCTGGAAAATCTGACTTATGGTTTTATTGTTAAGATTTTACTTTATGTTAACAAGAATTCAGAAGCCTGCTCAGTAAGTGGCTTTTGTTATACAATGACACTAGCTCTTTCTTTTTCCCCCTGCTGAGGAAGGACAGATAAATAAATAAGTTACAGGCAACAGTTATAAGCATGCCCAGCCTGACTGATGAGGAAGAGTGCTCATTAGCAAGCACCATGCGCCAAGCATTAACAATATACTAACCCCATCCTATATTCAGAAGAAAGCTTTGAACCCATAAAGGGATAATCAAATTCACTGATACAAAAGACAACACATCCCTGGGGATATTTTATTCAAATTCTTGTTTATTTCTTACATTTTAGAAGACTTTAAGAGTATATTTATGATCTGTCACTCTTCACAATCTACAAGCCAAGACTATTTATGTTCTCCTCAGCCCTGAATAAAAAGGAAAGATAATGCACACAAAAGTCAAACAGTTAACACAAACTAAAACAGCAAAGTTACCTCTTCTCCTCTCTTTGATGGACAAACAAAAGTGATTGTCACTGCTGGATTATGGCCCAGGCAGAAGTCTAGCTTTTCTTCATCACTATATATTCTCTCATAACTCAACACCAGCCTAGAAATAGAAAAAAAGTCAAACCAAAAAGACAGTTAAGACACTGGGAACTGCACAGGAGAAGAACATTCACCCAATCCTTGCTAGATACTCAGGAATAACATGCCAAAGTAGTCCTGCTCCTGAAATCAACTTTTATGGGGGTCCTCATTCCTTCAGTCTTACAGTTAATCAAAAATAAAGACTGAACAGACCCAGCAAAATTACTTAATATGGTATCCTCTTGCACCCCAGTTAAGACGGTATTGAATGCCTTGTAACACACATTGTAGCAAGAATTCAGCTGATAGTCACAAGAACACTCTCAGCTTCCTGCTCAAACTGCTGGAAAGCAGATGTGGTAAACACTCTTGCAACTTTTGAAAGTAATACACTTTACCGCCTCTGTATGTATAAACTGTTTCTATTCTGCTCTCAGAATTAAGAGCAAGATGAACCCATCAGCAAATTGAGAGGAGGAAGTCAACTGGGTCAGATCAGTTGAGGCAGAAGTAGGAGAATGAAACATGGTAATTATCTGATAGGAAAAAAAACCAAGACGACTTGTCCAAGAGAGCAAGGAGACCAACACAACTTTCCAACTAAGAATTACTGTTCTATACAGTTGAAGAGGTAGAAGGGAACAGCTCACAGAGAGGTGACAGTCTGGCTTCAGGTTAGCCATACCTCTAACTGGCCCCTCTATACCTGAGGGCACAACACAGTCACCTTACTCCATTCCCAGGCCATCCTGGTCTGACTGAGTATATGCAGTGAAGATTCCTCAAGCAATGAAGAGCTTTTCAGTTATAGCAGGGGTTAAGATAAAATCTCCTTGTCAGGCACTTAGTATGAGAACAAGCTTTTGCTTCCTCAGATATAAGTTTTGCCTTGGTACAGAACACCTCAGCCACTTTTTTCATGCTGGGTGAAAAGCCCTGCGACCAAGGACTAACAATTTCATCTGTAAATGAAAATAAAATCCTCAGTCTTATCACAGACAGGTTAGAACCTTTGGCCTCCCTAGTATTTGTTTTCTTCAGCTTGCATGTGAGATAAAACAGTACTGCAGAAGTCAATGGGGTACTATTGACGCTACAGACAAGGTAAGCAGACTCAGATGACCTGAAGCTCAGAAAAATCAGAGTGCTAGGTAAGTCCCCTGAGCTATGCTGGATTGTTTCAATGGGGGTTTTTTTGGCTGCTTTTTTTTTGTTTGTTTGTGGTTTGGGTTTTATTTCAAATTTATTTCCACAACAAAAGGCAGCAAACAAAACAGAAGCAGCATCAAGAAAACAGTTTCTCCTAGTCCTGGTCGTTGCGGAGCTGGGACAAGAAGCCTTGTACTGCTTACTTATTCCTTCTGTTAAGAACTCATTAATGCAAAAGGGCAACATTTGGTTCCATTCTCAACTTTTAAAGTACTTCTGCGCAGCAGAAGTTTTATGCAACTACAGTGCATGAAACCACGGAGACCCAAATGCATTTACCCTATGGACCCTCAGACAGTAGGAACACAGGTCAAATCTCACTCTACAGCTTGTGGGTAGAGAGCACCAGTTACCCCTCACTTGTAAGATTTTTGTAATTCCGTAAAAAGGAGCCTCAAAACAAAGTGATAAATTTGATCGTTTACAGCAGTACAACAGTATGCCTGAAAAAGACTGCCCTGACAGTATTTGAAGGTATTTTTCTGCCAATGCCCCAATAATGAAGTGCTATTAATGTTAAATTTTAGAAGACTCATCTGTTGAGAAGAGTATTGTTTCCAGCCCAGATGACAGGGAAGTGTTCACAGTAGTATCACCACAAAACTTACATACCTGTCTTTGTCATGAAGTTTCAATTGTTCCTTTGGATGACCAACATCATATGCCTGACCTCCACGTAACAAGCAAGCAGCACTGCCAGCAGGGCAGTTCTTAGTCGCTCCACTTGACCCTCCTGGTTATAGCACATAGAAAATAGATTTTAATACTCAATTTCTAAGCCCTGCTCCACACCTGAAGTATCTTGCCATTTTATCCATAGGTTCACTCATCATTCATCGCTTTATCTTCTTCTAAAAATGTTTTTAAAATAAAGAGGCTACATGAAAATGTGAAACAGACAAAACAAAACCTGGAGTCCTTGTGTTCATGCTGTTCTGGTTTTGGACAGCAAATTCATAATTCCCGATGACACAGCTGCAGTCAGTTGCTTGTACAGATGCTGGGTGCATACTTCTAGAAGCATGTCAAATTTTTTTTCCCCTCACAACACTAAAATGATACCAATTAAAAGGTAACCTCTCCCCAAAGAGAAGGCTTTTTCCCTTTTTTGTTTCTTATAAACCACCTGATTAAAAGCTGACAGCACAAAGTTTCAGATTAGAAGGATGTTTAAGAGAATATACTTGTCACTAGAACTGTAAGTATGAAACCCTTCAGAGGGGCAACAAAATACCTATTTAACTGCACAGTAAAATACACGGCGGAAGTATACAACTAAACTAGCCTTTTCAGCAAGTTTCAAATACATGATTTTGTTGGTTTAATTCCTTATCTATATATGCCTCAACTGATATCAAAATACTAGCTATACACCAGTACTTAAGCAAGCACCTAAACAGTATTATAGATGTACCTCAGGACATTCATAAGGAACTGAGCAACATCCTGGAGTCAAAAGTAATAGATTTAGAGCACATGAAGCCCTATGAACCATACTGATCCTATTTGGCAGCAAAGAGATGCAGACACAAGACAAGCTGTGCTCTTCCACTCAGTCCAGTGTAAGTCTTTCTAACAGTACTTGCCCATCCAAAAGGGGTGTATCTCTGAACACCTTGATACTTGGAGAGTAAAACTTGGCTTCACAGAAAGCAGACTTCAAATCACCAAAAGTAGCTTAAAAATAGTGTAAGTCCCAAAATACTGATCTCTGGACATAGGACAACCTATGGAGACTCTGGCAAACAGCCACATACAAGAAATTTACACACTGACAGGTGACACAAGCAAGCATTCATACCTAAGTCCCTGCAGATGTTTATGAACAAGGAATCATCATCAGAATCATCCACCAAGTAATGTCCTGAAACTTGGATGAGAGGATTCAAGTCATGTTTCCGCAAATCTTCATCAAACACATAGCAAGGGACCTCGAACAACAACAAAAAATTAGATGCAAATGGTGCTACACAAATAGGGAGAAGTTATGAACAGGCATTTACAAAGCTCAGTTAATACGTGGAAAAGTTTTTTACTTTTGGAAGCTCAAAGTTAGACATGCTGACTTAAAATGAGGCATCCAAAGTTAGACTGCTTTCCTCTAGCTTTTAAAAGAGAACCATCCTGTGCACACAAAAGGGTGAAGAGTTATTAAAAATTTTCAGTTCTGCCAACCTCAACGTACATGCTTTATGTATCTATCAAAAACATAGGTTTATAGAAGATGTTAGGACTAATTAGGGGTGGACAGCTTAGGTTAGAGTAAAAGCAGACACATGAAGAATAACTTTGGCATGAATAGTACATAAGATTACCTCTTTCACAGGTTTAAACAAGTCTTTCTTGCAAGCCACAAAGGTCCTCCACTCGAAATAATGCACACACTCTGTTGCTGTTACAAACTCAGGGGTACCCTATTTAAAGAGGGAAAAATAAATCTTTGAAAATAGACTTCACTTTTATTTTACATCTGTAGACATCAAGAAGTTCATTCAAGAGATTAAGAGAACTAAAGCATGTCACAGAACAGAGCATACGGTTTCTTAACAGCATTTGCTAATAGCAAATTGTTATTTAACAGTTTTTTTGGCAAACTCAGGAAGAGAGACTGCCAAATCCTTAGTCTGCATATGTACCAATACTCAAATTAACATGTGCCACTCATAAAATGCTGTAACTGTACATCTTTTAAAAGGGCTCACTATTCCAACAGATAGTGGTAGAAGTCGTCACATCTGCTTACTATAAAGAAAAACACCAACAGAATTGCATGCAAGCAGGTGAACACAGCAAGACAACATATTCGCCACATTCCCTCTCTTTTAGCCCACAAAAACAATTGATTAGCAGCCTCTTCTGCTAAACAGAAAGAATACTTCTGATCTCAGCATCCTATTTTTACAAGCTTATGTTACACAGATTTTTATATTTCAAGATGGGAGTTGTGCTGTGGTTCAGGACTTGACATTCAACTCAACAGCTCAACTTAAGAGAAAAGACAACAATCAAATTTTTTACTTCACCCTCCATTTAAACTGACTCCCTCTCCATTTAACCCTGCCATAAAAGTCAAGGAAATAAGTTGTTCCAGACACTATTACAAAACCCTTTTACTAGGTCACGTGAAGAACAGGTACCAGAACTAAGCTAGCTACAAGCAGCCTGAAGATCATTATGATGTGGTGTTACAGCTGAAGGTGAGCAATAATTTTTAACTTCGTTCAGAGAGTCATCAGCTGAAACAGAACAGGAAGCATTTAAATCACTAGCATTTTGTTTGAATTGCCTAGATTTCCAAGTGGAGGTGTGCAGTAGCACTATCAGTGCCATCAGTGACACGAATAAATACTTCTCTCTGATACATAAATATATCATCACAGTCTGTACAGAATACAGAGCTATGGTATCTGTTAAACATGTAGAGGGTGTAACTCCAAAACCCACACTGAAGTGAACTGCATGTACATATCCCCCTAGAAACTTTTCAGGGATCTGCAGTCACAATAAGCAGATCCTCACAAACAACAACTTCCTCAGAAGCACAGCTGGATGCATAAGCACTGTTAGTTCAGCAAGGCAAAGACAAAAACCTAACACTCACTGTTTTCAACTATGCTGACCCATAACAGAGGTCAGCCATTTTCCTCAATGCTGTCTTATTAAACAGTCCTGATGGGTCCACAGCTCAGGCATAGCCAACTTTTAAACAACAACTCACATTGTTATGGCACCCTGTACACTGTTGACTCACTTCTCCACCTTACACTAATAAAATACTACAGTGCAATCCCTGTAAAAACATTTAAGTCACAGAAGAGTCCATAATCAGAGCTCAGCTGCAGATCCGCAAATATTTTCTACTGGGACTAAATTCTGAAAGCCACAGTAAATCATGACCTTACCTTGACACTAAAACATAAGTGGTTTTTCTTTAAAGCTATGGAGCTCAGTAATTAGTACATCCAAAAGTATAGCAAGTCTCCTTAAAAAGCAAGTTAGAAAGAACTTCCACTTCCACTGAAGATAAGAGCACATGATTTAGACTTACCAGTGTTTTCCCACACAGGAAGTTAATATTGCTTTGAACTTGGTGTTTATTGCCTTGCTGCAAGCAGTCACGTGTAGTGTTGACCTCCAGAAGACTTTCAGAAACTTTTAGCAAGCCTAAGTCACCTAGGTTTTAAAAATTGGGGGGGGGGGGAAGCGTGTTAATAATATACCTTCACAGAAGCTCACTAGACAGCACCTAATTTCAAGCACAAGACATACAGACATACCAGTCCATTTGAAGACAGCACACCTGAGGTCAATCCCTGTGGTTCTGATTTGAAAGATTAGATCCACATTAAGATAGCATTTGTCTACCTCTAATGACACTTTTACTTTCTTAAAGGTTTTTAGCAAACACTTTGAATCTTAAGTAGTATAACAGCAGATACCACTACCAACTGATCCCTGCCTTAAGAACAAGGGCTAAAGGACTCTAAAAGAGAGTTGTTACCAACTAGTTTCAAGGCACAATTCACTCCTTCCTCCTACCAGCTTCTATTTTTCAGCTTCTCAGCCTTTGTGCCATTTATATAAGTAGCATCCGAACAAGATGATAGAGGGTCTATCAGAGTAGTCTGGCTTGGAAGGGACCTCTCTGCAACCAGCATGGACTTCTTCAACTATATGTGTGCTTAGAGCCCTGTCCAGCCCAACTTTGAACACTTTCAGGATGAGGCAACCTGTTCCAGTGCCATCCTAAAAAACTTCTTCCTTGCACGTAGTCTGAATCTACTCTCGTTTGGTTTAAAATTATTACCTCCTGTCCTAACAGGCCCTGCTAAGTATGTCGTCCTTTTTCTTATAAGCTCCCTATAAATATTGGACAGCTGCAATGAGGTCTCACTGGAATATTCTCCAACTTAAACCATCGCAACTCTCTTCTGTCTTCATAGGAGAGTTGCTCTAGCCCCGTGAGCACCTTTGTGAGCCTCCTCTGAACTGGCTCCTACAGGTCCATGTCTTTCCTGTGCTGAGGACTCTAGAGCTGGATGCAGTACTCCAGGTGGGGTGCCACCAGAGCAAAGAGGGGCACAATCACCTCCCACAATCTCCTGACGATGCTGCTACTGACACAGCTGTCTTTCTGGGCTGTGAGCGCTGGCTCTACACTTAATCTTATGTCTACTTAATGAAGAACCCACTGGAGCCTCAGGACTGGAACTGTCTGCAGACAAGCCCAGAACAGATCTATTGTCTCAGTGAAAATCCCTTCCACCTCCCATCCCCACTAGCAAAGCTCATGTACTGCATAAAGACCACAGTCAGTGCTGCATCATTGCACATTCCTCTCCTTCCCAGAACTGGACATGACAAGTAAAGGCAGAGCACATTTCAAGTCATGATGAGCACTAGCTCAGGCCACTGAAGTGTTCCTTCTCAAACCTATTTTGGTTAGTATTAAACATCAAGCCCTTTTCAATCCTACACACTAACTCCAGCCTGTCCACTTTACTTGATGTGTGGACTTTAGTTCTGCAAAGAGTTTGGCTTAAGCTATAGAGAATGCTATGTATTTAACAGCTTCCCCCTTTCCATGTTTATGTTCAGGGAGAAAGCTAGTCAAAACTGTAATCATTGCAGATAGTAGCTTTGCACCTAGGTCAAATGTTGTTTCATCTGAAAAACACATACTGGAACTTAACCCGCTGGGCAATCTCCTTACTCAAGGCAAGCAAAAATCACACTGAACACAAGTAGTATAGCTTTAAGACTAAAAGAAGTCAGAAAACTGTGTAGAAAGATGACATGTGGTTTCTGCTTTTCACATTTCCTGTGTTATCAAAAGGCTATCTTCAAGTTTTAAAACTTCCAGCACTGATGCTAGCTAAGGCACCACGCTGGTCTCTTAAACCTAAGAGCTATACACTGATTTGAGATCTGTCATCCCTTGCATAGCTGATATTTAAAACCACTGTTGTTGGCAGTGAATTTTTTCCGAAAAGAATGAGAACTGATTAATCCCATACTTGAAGAAAGCGTAAAACTTGGAGTTTATCACCTGACAAATTGTTCTTCTTCCAAATCAGTCTTTTACCTGTATGCCAAAATTGAGTGCAGCTAATCTCATTATCATCTGGATTGCTTGAAGACAAGTATGTGAGTTTAGTTGTTTTAGGTAACTGGAATCTACGCTGTTCTAGACCTGCATCAGAGATTCTTCTTCTCATTAAGAGTGATATTTTCAATTTTTTAACAAGTAAGAAGCTTGATAACTCATTAGCATGGTTTAAACTCATTGTGATGATAATTAAGCTCCAATGCTACCAAAGGCAGTATGAAGAAGCATGGCAGGCATCACTAATAAGTCTCAGTCAACCATGAGCAAGAACTAAACTTAGACAAAGCAAAATTCAATGACAACGTGAACTGCACTGTCTTGATTTCTTAATATATTGCAGGGTGGTTAAAAACATAGCCTACTTTAACAGGATTTGAGGCTTAACCTTTGGAAAGTCTGTTCAAAAAGCCTCTGCAAGACCACAGTATGTCTGTTCCTAAATTCTCTTCCACTTAGTAGCAGTTAAGCAGTAAGACACTCAAGGTTTACGTACAGAGGAATATTTGATACTGCTCATAGCCATCACTCAGCTCTTCTCCTCCTTCCTCTTTCCAGCAGAAATGTGGAACAAAACCTACACAAGCCTCTAGTTCTAACACTTCCCTGTGAAGAGACTTCCTCAAGCTCACTCTACCTACCACATTCCAGTCTCTCTTAAAACAGCATGTTAAAACGGACACTCAGACGCTGTTTTGTTTTCTAATCCATGGGCAATTGAAGGCCTCAACTGCATATGAGCAGATACCCACATCAGCAGGAAACAAAATTCTTGCTGTACATTTTAGGAATGAAACATTAACAACATCAACAGCTCTGAGGTGTCACAATCCTCAGAGAGGATGCTACTACATGCAACTGTAGTTTGAACATTAATGCAATCTGACCAGTCATTCCAGAAAACTGGGGCTTGGATATTCAGCTACTCAGCAATTCCGTAAGCTTGGGTTCCAACACTAACACTGATTGATTACAGACTGAAAACAAAGTATCTCTACTGTTAATGGAGAGGCATGGGAATAATGGAAGCTTGCTAGCAGCTGTGCATCGGCATACAGGTGAGACATCTTCCTCCACACCATCTGCCAGCAGTTCAATCTCAAACACTTCTATTGAAGACTCCTGGATTCTTGTAAGAACTGTCTGCCAATGGCAGACAAGATTGTCAAGCATGCTAAATCAGACTTCAGCTCTGCAGATACTAATAGGCAGTCTGAAGAGATATTACTCTTCAAAAAGCTATGGCTCTATTCTATTCTAAGTAAGTCAACTATCAGAAAGCCTCCCAATCAGTATTCATATATTGTTTCATTAGTGAAAATACAAAAGCAACTTTGAAAGCAACAAATATTCACAAAAACAAGCATACAAATACTGTTTAGAGCACAAGGTGCTTCTGACTGATAAAATCATGTGAAAGCACCTGTATAGGAATACACCAGCTTTGTATTTAGATCAGCATGCAAAAGTCCACCACTCCTCAGAATACGAAGGACACCTGTAAACCACTGAAGCAGTCACCACCCTTGACAAGTGTAACTGAAACCAGAGTACTGCATGTAATTGACTTCCTTTCTGTGTCTAACGACTTAAAGACAACACCTCAGAAGCTTAGCAATGCTCCAAGATTGCATTACAGAGAGCAACCTGACTCTGAAAAAAGAGCTGTTGTTACATCAAGTCTAGGCTGTGGCATAGTTTAGAGCTATATTTCAAGTTCTAGCTGCTATTGTGCTCAGTGCTGAGCTTCAAACAAAGGTGTGCACAGTGCATATCCTGCCACAGGTAGATGCACTTATTTCTACTTGAGACAGCCTAGCAAACTTTCACACTAGATTACAGTTAACTAGACCATAAGATAATCACTTTATGGGACAGTGAAATGTATCTACAATCAAATCATATTTTCCCAAATCCCATTAAATCTGCAACACAACAAAGTTCTACACCGTTCTAAGAAGCAAAAAA
>VXAU01000081.1:308069-360140 GCA_013399695.1 Formicarius rufipectus | reverse complement strand
GGGCGGGCCGGGCCTGGCCCGGGACCCCCCGCGGGGCTGGCGCTGCCCTGGCACTCGTGTCCGTCCTGTCCCTCCTCTCTCTCCTGCCTGCCCTGTCTCTCCTCTCCCTCTTGCCTGTCCTGCCCCTCCTACGCCTCCGTCCCTCCTGCCCTCTCCTGTGTCCCCCCCGCATCCGTCCTGTCCCTCCTACCCTTCCTGCCTTTTCTGCCCTTCCTGTCTGTCCTGTTCCCCCCACTCCCTCCTGCCCCCGTATTCCGCTGGACATATGTATGTCTGTGTGTGTGACTGCGCGCCTGTGTGTCTACCTATATGTCTGTGTCTCTGTGTGTGTGTCTCTCTTTTTGTGACTATGTCTCTGTGTGTGCCTATGTCTGAGTGTGTTTGTCTGTGTGTCTGTGTCTCTATGTGTGACTGTGTGTGTGTATCTCTGTGTCTGGGTGTCAGTGTGCCTGGGTGGGCCGGGCAGCCCGGGGCAGGGGCGCTCCCCGGGGAGCGCAGCCTGTGGGGCAGAGTCGGGGCTGTGCCGTGCCGGGGGAGCTCTGCGGGAAGTCGCCCTGTTGGGACGCCCTCTGAGTAGTTTGAGGTGACCCGGAGCGGGTCCAGCGCAGGGCGACAAAGAGTTAGGGGACGGCAGCATCTCTGCTGCGGGGAAAGGCTGAGGGAGTTCGTCTCGAGAAGAGACAGCTGAGAGGGGACCTCATCCCTGTCCATAAGTATCTGAAGTGGGGGTGCCAAGAGCATGGATCCAGGCTCTGCTCTGTGGTGTCAAACAACACGAAAAGACGCAGTGGACAGAAACTGATGCACAGGAAGCTCGACCTGAACACGGGGAAGAGCTTCACTGTGCGAGTGACTGTGCACGGGAATAGATTGTACAGAG
The DNA here is from genome assembly GCA_013399695.1 of Formicarius rufipectus. Classification (NCBI taxonomy): domain Eukaryota; kingdom Metazoa; phylum Chordata; class Aves; order Passeriformes; family Formicariidae; genus Formicarius; species Formicarius rufipectus. The sequence continues at coordinate 359,260 of VXAU01000081.1, read as the reverse complement.
AGGCTGTGGAGTCTCTTCACTGGAGATAAACAAGAACCATCTGGACACCATTCTGCACAGTGTCCTTTAGGATGACCCTGCTTGAGCAAGGAGGTTGGACTAGATAATCTAGTGTGATCCCTTCCAACCTTGCCCATTCTGTGATTCTGTGACTTGGTGACTGAGTCAGAGAAACCCTATTTGGAAAATTTTACATGGGATTTTAAATAAGTCACTTGAAATGTGCTGTGAAATATTGGAAGAGACCGGAAAACTGAACCCCTTAGCGATGAAGGGTGAAGCCCAAGGAGGCAAAGGCAGTGATGAGTTTGGTTGTCTGGCTGCAAGAGTTATTACTGCAGCAGGGAAGCTGGTGTGGGGTAGAAACCACCCCATTTCAGCAGAGCAGGAGAGGCAGCTTGCACAAGGCAGCAGCCTTGTCAGGAGGAAGTGGAACACTTACACTCCTACCTCCACTGCCTCCTGCACTACCGGGAAAAGCCATCTGGCCCAGAGCTTGTGTAATTATTCCCAGGATTTAGCAAGTTTTAACTGAAGAATTAAGATTTAAAAAACGTAATTAGTAGTTAATATTTACAAAAGTGCACTTAAGAAGAGAAACACCTATGAGAAAGGAGAGGCATACAGGTGGTGAGAATGAAGAAAAAATAAAAGTCAAACTAACTGAACAGACAGCTGTCTTACTTGTGTGAAGAAAGTCTGTTCACTAATTGTGAATGCTTTCCAAAAGCCATTTGCACAAAGAAATGCAAAAAGCCTACAGCTGAAATAGGGAATAAGGCAACACTGAAGATCTGCCTCTATGGCAGTTTAGCCTGAGTCCATGCTGCCTTAATTTATTCCTTTTCCTCTCTTTTCTCTCAGATACTCCACTTTCCTCCTTTTCAGTTACATTAATTCTGCAGCAGGGCAGCTGGCTAAAGATGCTGCTCTGGCTGAAAGCTAAGATACCATTCTGATTGCTTTGTGTGAGTTTTGAACTGTGTCTGTTGCCTGACTTAGCCAGGTCACTACATACCTGTGCAAACACCTGCTTAAGAAGGGGGTGATGAAGGCATAGCAAGTGCTGCAGCCAGAGGAGGTACCGAGTAAGATCAGTTGTAGCTGCTGTGAAGTTACATCCAACCAGAGGAGCCAGAAGTTACAGCTCCAGTTGAGCCAATTGCTCCCCACTGCCACACATGGCCTGAATCCCCAGTCCCCTTTGCCTGTCTGCTTGCATGCGATATGCTGGTACTTTTGTAAAGCTTCTCAATTCAACTCATTAGTCCAAGAGAAAAAAAATCCCTTTCTAAAAAAGTAAGGAATATTTTCCTATTGGCTCTACAGTTGTAGCAGCTTAGTGAAGTCATGAATCCTGGTAGAAGGGCAGGGGAGGATGAGGAGAACCAACCACATTGATTGGTCTGTTAAGCTGTAGTGGCAACTTAGGTTTTAGAGTTATCACAGCCAAACTTAGTAGCATTGCCCATAGCTGATGAAGAGAGGAAAAACTTAAATATTTATGCTGGAAAGAGAGTTGTGACATGAAACAATAATCAATCTGTCTTTAATCATAATGTAAGAAAAACAATTCATGAAAAAGATTGGGTAAATGCTGTTATCCCCTATAGTTTTCTGCTACTGTATGGTGGATTATTGTGAATTCTTGCTCCTCTGTTTTACTCTTCAGTGGATTCCTTAAATCTCCAAATCTCATTGTCCAAGAATCCCCATTGTCTGCTTTTAAGACTCCAGCCTGTATAGTTTGAAGACAAGCACGATGACATGATCTCAAAGGCTCAAAAGAAGACAAAAGCAGCTGACAAAGGAAATACAAAGTCTATTGTTTCTGTCATTACATTTCTTCAACTTTGCTGCTCTGCTGGCAGTACTCTAAGCAGAGCATTGCAAATATATGAAACATACTGGAAATTCTGTCTCTGCTTACTAAGTTGAATTAAAAATGTATGGACCAGGAAATTCGCCGCAGACAGCAGAGCAGGCAGTTAGTCAGACTGTAGCTGCCGATCTTACTAGCTACCTGGGCTTCTGCAAATAGGCCTTTATTCCTGAAGTTATCTTTGTGTTATATTTAAACATGTGAGTGACTCTACTGAAGACAGTGTGACTGCTCATCTTGCTAACATTAAGAACACATATAAAGATTGCCTTTGTCAGGGCCTGGCAGTGTAGCAGCAGTTAATTTATCTGATAAGAGCTAATTTGAAGTTGTTTACTATCAAAAGGATGAAGATGTTGAGTTACATTCTTCATTCTTTGTACCATTTTGTATGCTTTAGCCCCTATATTTGCACAATACTCAGTGACTTCAGAGCAGTTTCTTTGCATACAAAGAAAAGTATGAGAACAGTTACCCAGCAAGAACAAAAAACAAAAAGAAATATCTGGGGGGAGGGGAAGGTGGAATCCCAGTTAGGAAGGGAAAAACAAACCAACAGAAATTCTACTTTCGTTTGGTGTGCTAATACGTATCCATCAGCCTAACAATGAACCAAAGTTGCAACACAGCAAGGACAGCAACAGAGCTGCAGAAATACTGAAATACACATTATAAGTACAAATACCTTTAAAATAAAATCATAAAGTAAAAGTTTGCAGATTTCAATCCTGTGCAAAGCATACAGATTCCAATCCTTTGACTGTTTCCTTTTACTATCTTTTCCTTAGCTTTTAAAATTTGGGGGATGTAGTGGTTCTCTCAAGATTCATGGAATTTCTCCCATTTTTGAAGATAGCTGCATGCATAAAAATTGGCAAAAGTCAGTCATTTTTGGGTCCTAAACTGTGTTTTGCAATCAGGCAGGAATGTTTAATTCTGAGTATCATTTATAAATAATAAGGCAAACATCTACTGCCCATGTTTAATGATGTTGGCATGTCTGCTAGCCAGATACCATGGCACAGTGTTAAAATACCCTGAAATTATGTAAATGTCTTAATCTTACCTTTTCCTTTTCCTCAGGAGAGCCTCAGCACGATGACTGCTAGTTACCTTGAGTAAATCCCAGTATACCATAAAGTAATGCTGTAACTTCCATGTTATGGATGGGTTTCAATGGGCAGGGTATCATGAATAGGTGATGAATACAAAGGTCCTCTAGGATTCTTCCTTTCAGCTTGCCAGGTGTCAAATGTCACATGATTTCACATTCTTCTGACTCACAGTCTTGCTTCCTTTGTCCAAGATCAGCTGTGCAGTACAGGTTGGCTGAGAGGCAGCTCATTTCAACTGTTACTGTCTCAGTTCCCTTTAACACTTATATCTGATCTCTGTCTTTTCAATAAATAGGAACAAAAAATTTCAGTGTCCAGAGCTGGTTTTATATTTGATTGTGGAAAATTCTTTCTCCAGTGAGGTCTGTACAGTTTATTTCCATCTGTCCATAAGACTACACTTTAGTAAAATACTTATTTTTATACTTTGCGAAAACTTCCTAAGGCCCTTCCACGGAGCTGTGCTGTTCTTCAAAAAGCATAGATGCACCACTCACAGGGTAGTTCTCCCTTCTTTCCTGTTTTCTTGTTTGCTACACCCTATACTTCAGTCTTCATAATATTACACCCATTGTCATTATTTCTGAAAGTTCCTTACTCTTTTTGCTACTTGTTCAGTCTTTCTCTAATGCTTTGTAATCCTTTTGCTTCCTTTTCTGTTCTGCTTCTGCTCTTGTTAGCATTTTAAAGGCAAGTTCTTGATAAGAGTTACCTCCTGATTTGTTACAATGCATTGTCGTGCTTTATAATAATTTAAAGTAAGACTTTTGAGCAGAACAGTGCCTGATGACCTTGTTTTGCAGACTGAGGTTTAGACTTCCCTGTGCAGTTAGATAATTAATGACATTTTCTAATCTAACTGATAGTGTTCAATGAAACTATAAAAGAACATCAACTTTGTCTGAACAAGTTGACTTCATTTAAAATTTGTGTATTGTTGGTAAAATCCTTACATGCTGTACTTGGTATATGCACTGAGAAGAACACTGTTTTGTACTGTGGCTTAGAAGATTAGAAGACGCCCCTAGTTAAGGTCATTCTTGAGTCATGGCCTGAGCCAATCCACAGAGTTTTTCTGTATTCCTCTGTCTCTTTTCACATCTTTGGTCTAACTTTCAAGGCATATGACTCTTGGCTATTTATGCTTGGCTCAGGACTCAATATTTGATAGTGGTGAAGGACCTGACTTGCACTAAGGGGAGCAATAACTGGAAAATAGAAACCACTTCACCAGAGTAAACCAGTGGTACTTTCATTGGTAGTCAAAGAAATTTCACTAGCAGAAGTTTTTTATGTCAGAGGAATATGATTTGATTTGTCTGCTAATCCTGTTTCATTTGAAGAACCTACTGGAAATTTATCACAAGTGATTTAACCTCAAAGCACCTTACCAGTGCAGTAAATGTAGAGGGTATTTTAAACCTTGTTACCCAGCCCTGCATGCTTTTACTTCTGTGTTGCTCTTCCACTTTGGCCTGTTCATCTCCCAGGAGCTCTTGTCTCTGTGGTGTCTTGTGGTCAGCCACCTGTGAGTTAGCCACCATCCTTTGGTTCTGTGGCCTATGCCAATACCAGACTAGCATGTAACATGGACATGCTCTTGCTGACCTACCTCGCTGCATTCCCAAAGAGCATTCTGCCGTATAAGCAGGTGTAAGTCTGGTGGTAGCAAACATGGTCCTCCCTTGCAAGGCAGGATTTGGAAATGAAAATGTGCACAAATGTATTTTTTTATTTCAGAATAATTTTATGACAGTACCCTCTGTTTTCTTCCTGGCTTAGATTTGTCAGCAGTCTCCCAGGCTGCTATCTATTATCATTAACCATGTATTCCAAAAATATCACCATCTCTTCCCAAAAATGAAAATCTATCATGCTTTTCTTTCCAATAACCTGATTTTTCCAACCGTGTTTTAGCATCTGGAGATGAAGTGTTTCACTTTCCAGCATCTGGGACCTCATCTGTAGCATGATTATCTCAATGTGAATTGCAGTTCAGCACAGAAAGATGTGCTAATAGGAAAAGATAACCTTCTGCTCCCTCACTGTGTGGGTTTTGGCTGGGGTGGAGTTCAATTTCTTCACAATAGCTGGTAAGGAGCTGTGGTTTGGATTTGTGATGTAAATGGTATTGATAATATAGACATGTTTTTGTTATTTCTGAGCAGTGCTCACACAGCATCAAGGCTTTTTCTGCCTCTCACCCCATCCCACCAGTGACTGGGCTGGCAGTGCAGGAGTTGGGAGGGGACACAGCCAGGACAGCTGACCCCAACTGACCCAAAAGATATTCCATGCCAAGATATCATGCTCAGCAAATAGAGTGGGGGAAGAAGGAGGAAGCGGGGGATGTTCAGAGTGACAATATTTGCATTCCCAAGTCACTGTTAGGCCTTTCTTTCCTGGGTATGACTGAACATATGCCTGCTCATGGGAAGCAGTGCATGAATTTACTGTTTGTTTTGCTTGTGTACATGATTTTTGCTTTCCCTATTAAGTTGGTTTTAACTCAATCCTTGAGTTTTCTCACTTTTACTCTTCCAATTCTTTCCCCCGCCCACTGGGGGACAGTGAACAAGCAGCTGCATGGGACTTACTTTCTGTCTGGGTCTAAACCACAAAACTAATTTATAGTGGCTGAGACAGTTGTGGTTCTTCAGCAGAGAGAAGTGCAACCTGGTAGAAGATACGTAAAGACCACTTTTTTACCATGGCAAAAACCTGAAGGTATCTCTTGTGGAACTGAAGTGAGTAAATTAATCTTTTTATCACAGAATCATGAAATATGCTGAGTTGGAAGGGACCCACAATGTTCATCGAGTCCAACCCTTAGCCCTACACATGACCATCCCCAGGAGTCATGCCATGTGCCCGAGAATATCATCCAGGTGCTACTTGATCTCTGTCAGGTTTGGTGCTGTGATCACTGCCCTGGGGAGTCTGTTCAGTGCCCAACTACCCTCTGGATGAAAAGCCTTTTTCTAATATTCAACCTAAACCTGCCCTGACACAACTTAAGACCATTCCCTCAGGTCTTGTCACCACATAGAAGAGATCAGTGCCTGCCCCTCCTCTTCTGGTAGTCTTACTGTCCCATCATGTTGTAATTTTATTCTAAAATGATAAGTAACTTCTCTTTTTCTAATTCAGTAGTTATTTCATCTAATTCATTAGTATTATGGAAGGAAATAAGTCACCATCTCTTCTTTCTTGATCATCGCAAGGTAGCTGATGAATTTCTGGCTTGCTTCATTTTTCCTGGTTCTGTATAGTGTGACTTCTTTCCCATGTAGCTGAAGAACACTAAAATCAAAATGACATCTTCAGCATTCCACTTAAAAATCAACAAACTTCATACACAATACTGAAATTATCCAATTGTTTTTGTTTAAAGCATCAAGGCTCAACTTATATTTTCTTAATAGTCCTCTCAGGGGGAAAGAAGTGAAGAAAGATATTTCTTGCATAGTGTACTGTTTGTGGAGGACTAAAATATGTGGTATACTTTTATTCAGGTGATTCTTCTATCACTCTGCCTTGCTAGAATGTATTGATATATTCTGATGAGATATTTATGTATTCTGTCCATGCATATACATGTGTTTTCATAGCCCCATTCATACATATGTTTAGGCCAATATTAAATGTCTTTTAGATATGCATTTTATTTCCATTACATTTCTCTGTAAAACATTTTAAGATATCTGAAGTAGAAGGGTAATAAACAAGGTTACATATTAACTCCTTTAGAAGAAAAATAACAACCTGTATGTTTAATAATAGATACTGCATTGCCTTGGGTGTTTTATATTCACAAGTTGCTGAAGGAGATAAGGTAGAGAAAAGTATCAGTGTATACATGAAGGCCCAGTTAAGCTATTGCAGAATTAATACCAAATAACAGTATTGCATAAATGGTTCAATTAGAGATTCACATTCAATCATAATAACATGACATGTAGATCACAAGACGAGGAGATCTCCAAACAATTTTGCATCTGTAATATCTACACCTGAGTCAGTGCAAGTAATCCAGATTTTCCTTGCCTTTTTTTCAGTCAGAACCAGAGTTAAATGAACAGAATGTGCATAAATATTATAGTGAATCTGTTAGGACATATGCATCAGATCAACACAGAATGACAATTGTCTTGAAGGGTTTTCTGGCATTTTCTCATGTACTCACATGACATTTAAATATATGGTAGATGTTATCATGAGGAAGAAAATCTTACAGTTCAGCCTTACTGAAATGAATAAACATTGTAGTGGGAAAATTAGTAGTAATAAATATTGAAATTTTCAGACAGTTATTTCCTTAGTAGCCGAAATGTAAGGAAATACCATGTATGTTCTCATCCAAAATAGGATAGAAGGTTTGTGCCAAACAAGAAGGCAAATAGTTTTCTCTGTTTAGTATTTGTCTTAACTTTTACCTTCACAATGTTCTACCATGTGCTCAAGCCTCAGAGTTTGGTCTCTGAAACAGGTGTTGGAGCTTTCTGACAAGCTAGTGTTAATTCATCTTTGAAGCCTTCAATAAAACTACTTGGAGCAATTTTCTGTGTCTTACTTTACTTACAACTCCACACAAAGCAAAGATGAGGAGACTGCCACTGTGTCTGATGATAGGCAGCAATGCTGAAAGCTTGTTCCATCCTTTTGGCAGTGTTTTGTTATCCTAATGCTACAGGAGGTACAGGATCTCATGAGCATGGCCAAGAGAAGAGCGTAATGGCTGCAGTAAGTAGATAGGGTAGGAGGCATCCAGTCTGTGCAGAGTTTCACAAGTCTTATGACAAGGATCAAACTGAAGGGAAGTATGAGTGGAGTACGCAGTAGGAAACTATGGATGGATAGAAGGTTGAGAGATAGATGGCATGTATTTTGCTGTGACTGCCCAAGACTTAAAATAGCTGTGCTGTAGGCCTGGAGTCTTCTGCTATAGGGATTAAATAAGGGAGAGCCGACAGGATGGTGTGCACAGTATCCGAACGATGCTTTGCGAGGTGACATCAAATCCAATGGGGAAGAGTACAGATAAGTTTCTCAACACTGAACACTGCTAAGAAACAGGCCAGTGTTCCACTGAAATGCTATATATGCTAACAGATAAATGAACCAAAAGAGAGCTGATAATAAAGAATATAGTTAGTGAATATTTACAGAGGACCTCAGCCATGCCAAGATTAGCAATAAAGATGTTGTTTATTGCTCAGACACTGGTCTGACAGGCTCAGCCTGTCCCCTGGATAAGAGCAGGTCCATTCCAGGCCAAGCCCAGAGGAAAACAAAATCAAAATTAGCCAAAACAAAAATGACTGGTGGTATACATTTATGTTCACAAAATAATTACATTTTGCTGTAGTATGTAATTGAGTATCTTCATTGAACTTTGAGTATGTGTTCATCTGAAATACTTCACTTGTAGCAAAGAGAACTTTTTTCCTATAAATAATATAAAAAAGTTATATCTAAACCACATATGTCACTCTTTGAGTCAAAAAATAAATCCAGATAGACCAAAGGCAACATAGGACATAAAGCACCCTCCTCCAAAGCATTTAAGTAAAGGTCTTTTAGTTCTGAGATAGAATAGTGACATCAAGGTGTTCACTTCATCTTCTGCACATAGCTGTTAAAAGTTTTACATCTCTTTGTAGGCTATTCATAAAAGTACTTGCTTCTGTAAGTATTTTAATTTATTCTTTACCTCAACAATCTGTTACTTGTTATCATTAAAATTAGTATTTATTTACCAGCAGCAGCTGTCCTTTCTGCTGGAAACTGGGCACTGCAGTGGAAGGAGAGGTGGGCACCCAGAAAGTTTCCATACTGATTCCCCTGGCAGATACCAAGGAGGTGCACACCCCACCACCAGAACTAGAGTACACAGTCCGGGTCTAGCAGGCCTAAGGTCTGTAGGGATTTGCAGGTCAAGAAAGCAGTGCTGGGAAAGAGTTGCAGAATGTAGAGGATGAAATCAGCTAAGGATTCAAATGGTCCCTCTGGACACCATCTCATCAGGTGTTCATGATGGGTGGAACTCGAGTCACATGCAATCCCCTGTAAGGAACCTGTCTGCTCCTAAAACCCAGTGTGTGGATTACACCCCTACTGAGACTGGCAGAGTGGGAGGACTTGAGAAGGAGTGCCAGTGTACATAACGACATCACAGGCATCTGTGGGTGAGCTACCTAGGATTTCTTGGAGGACCCTGCAACTGAACTGTTGTTCTTATCCTCCCTCTACAAAGTGACCCGAGGCATTTTAGCAGGGGATGCTGTGCAATTGTAGATTGTTCTCATGCTGGGAAAGGGAGGTTTTTTCTACAGCAGCAACCAGTACAACTGGGAAGCACTTCAGTTTCCCTTAGAGGATTTCCCAGGGTATGCTCCAGGCTCGTAGTAAACTGGGCAATATCTTCTTCCTCACCTCTCTGCCCTTGTTGTCATAAGGATCATTCACAAAATCTGTGAGTTATAGAGGAAAGCTGCTGCATAAACTCATTGTCATTTTGGGCCTAAGCCTGCACAGCAACCTGCCCCATATCATCCTCTCCATCCAAATAGGGTAGCTACAACAGCTAAAACTCTCCTGTGCCTAAGAAAGTTACTTTCCTCTGTATTTCTAGTCCTACTTTTATGTCCCACAACACTCATTAGTATCAAGTAGAACAGAAGTCTGGTAAGGAGAGTTTTAACAAAGTAAGCACTATATTGGGCATTATTTCCCTCAATTATTCCTTGTCTTGACTGCACTGCAGAATTAAGTCCTTGTTGCCCTGGACATGATAACCAAGAGATAGCTGTTGTTCTGAAATGTCTATAGGGTAAATGTGAAGGCACAACACTCGAAGCAAAGTCATATAACCCTCATTTTATAGGCAGAAAAGAGTAGGACAGAAAAACTAGATGTCAATGCTGCATTAAAATAGAACGTACATCTCTAAACTCCGTAGCTAGTACTTTACCCACAAGACAATCTTTTCTGTTCTGCACCACTACAAAGTGCTTACACCATCTGACCTGCATAATGTTATTTCAACATCTTCCACAGATGCAAATAATTTTTTAAAATGCAAGCTGGTGGAGAATCACATCTTGTGCAACAAATTGACACATTTTCCCTGTCTTGCCCTTTTTTTTTTTTTTTTTTTTTTTAAATCATGGAATCATGTGCTTATTAGTTCCCCTTGCACTGAAGCCTGTCTGCACAGACAATAGTCATCAGGTGCTGTGATAAAGAAGAAAAAACATCCCTGTGTTATTTTTATCTATAGACTGGGAAGCATTAGTAATTTTTCAACTGTTAAATGTTCATTCTTATTCTTCCTTCTGAATGGTCATCTCATGCTGAGTGTTAATTTTGTCTGCTCTGTGAACAGATGTATGGACAATTTTCCAAAATCTGAAACATTTGGGAGCATGGCCAGGAACAGGTGAAAAGGGGTAAGAAGCTGTAAGTCCTAGAGCACCTGTTCAGCTCCTCAGCATCCCGATTGCCCTGCTGCATGTTACTGCATCTTCAGCTCTACTACCCTGTCTGCATGCATAGTGATTTTTAACCCAAACCTGTCATAATAATCTAAGTATATTTGAATACTGTAAATAATATACCTTATTTCACCTGAATCACTCTTGAGAGAACTGAGTTACATGTGTGGTTACAGTGGAAGCATGTTCAAGACATGCTTCCTGCAAGGTTGCCGCTGTCTCTGTTTCTCTGTGTGATTACTGTAAAGTGTCTTGAGGTAAGCATACAGAATGGTTTTAGAGAAGGCTCTGGGTTTTTTGGGAGGGGTTAGATCTACCCTAGTATTCAATTTTATGGCATTTATCAGTGTTGACAAATTTCCCAACAGTCCCCCAGTCCTCAGCAGGTGTATGCACACCCATGCCACATGTATGTGGACTATCACACTCACTCTTTCTCCCATCTCTCACATGTCCACAGACCTATTTGCCCTATCCTGCACTCACCATCAGCAATGGGAAGCTGCTCAGATGATGTGTCATTCCAGCAGTACAGCAGATCTCTGCCTTAAGAGAGAAGCAGACTTCACTCATCCACCTCCTCAATCAATAGAGGTGGCAAGCATGGGATTAGAGTTTCAAGGACAAAAACTGGGACAAATGGAGGGACTGGTACACATAACAGGTTTTAATGGACTAAGAGACTCAGGAAGACATAAGGGTAACCTATTCCTTCTTCTGAGTCTTTTCTGCAATGGCACATTGCAACACTAATGTAAGAAGAAAGGGGCACATGCACAGAAAAAACATCTTTCTGAGATCTCTTCTCCTCATTAATTCCCATCCAATTCTCCATCTTAATCTACCATCTTCCTCATTCCAGGACTGGCAATCTTTCAACAAAGGAGGGGTAGGTTGTATTTTTCTTTCCCCAGTTATTTACTAAGTGTGCCAATGGAAACTTGGTAGGAAGCTAAAGATGCTGCTTTTGCTTATGATGGGAGGTCTCAGCTCCTGATGAATTTGGAGCTCCATGGGAGCCAGAAGCAAATGCATGTCTCTTTGAAAGTGCCAGAGTACTTTGACTGCCTAGACCTCCCATGTTCTGCGTGATAAAACTGACCTGATCCCATCCTCTCCTTGCTGTTTTCTTCCTCCACATTCTGCAGCTGGGCTATAGTTGGGTAAGTGGCCCTGGGAATCAAACTCCACAAAATACTAGCCCCAGTACCCTGTCACACAACAGAAGAAAACAGGCAGCTGGAATAGTGTGGCTGAATTGTAGCCTCAGTAATTAATTCTGTTAGGTATATTTCTTTTTTCTGTTTATCCAAAACTGATTGTTTTAAAACAGAGAGACCACAAGGGAACATATATTATTCAGAGAACAGATAAATACTAAGTAAGTGTCTGGAACAGCAAATGTCAGGACTGACTTTCTCACAGATGCCTGAAATAACTACACCTGCAGGAGGAACACTGACATTTTAGGGATATGTCAGCCCCACCCTTCTTAATTAGGGCAAAAGCCCTCTGTGAGTTGACAACATCCCTATGTTGCCAGATACTTGTGTGTCAGGTACAGAATTATCCAAGGGCTAAAGACATGTCAATGTCACTTGAAGTAATGCAACATATATTTTGGAAACAGACTCTGAAGTAGTTCCTTAATGGCAGATGAATTAGGCTATTTAATATATACTTTGGTATCCTGCTAGACCAAAGCTATGACATACTTGCTTGGCTATGTATGGGGATTTACGCTCATATGTGAATTTGCTCCCCCCGGGAGCAGCTCTTTTACTCACTTCAGCAAACTAAAAACAGTTGAAACTAAATCCCAGGATGTAACATGAATCCTGTGTTTAGTGGGTTTGACTTTTAAAAATGTGAATACACATAGGCCCTGATGACTTCAATAGCGTTTATGGGTGCTCAGTGCTTGTATAAATGTCACACTATTTATAACATATTTCTGTGTCCTTTTTTTATATTCTCTATTGGCCTGTCTCTTTTCCACTGTGGTATCTTTGACTGACATAGTCACATCAGGATGTAGCATGTGTTTGAATAATTAAGAAAATACAAATAAGAGTTATCTTTATTCTAGTCCATAATTTTCCATTGCTCAACCACCAAAGATAACAATACCATTTCACCACTGCTTTTTACATTCTATAGAAGAAAAATACTTTTAGTTTTGCAGTGGTTTATTAATCCCTCCAAATCCAATTATTAGCCCCTAGAGTTTTCCCTCTAAGCTTTAGAAAATTGTTTCAGCTATATCCAAACTCATGCCAACTTCCTGGCTTCTCGACCGCAAACCATCAGTGAGTGCTCGGTTGAGAACCACTTTGAGGCTCTCCTTGAACCTCTTCTTCTTGCTGCTTCCTACAAAGAAGTAAACAAGGGGGTTGATGCTACTGTTAACAGTGGAGAGAACAACGGTGACATGGTTCTGCTGGCTGAGCAAAGATGACCAGTGGTGGTAATTCAGAAGATACAACAGCCTCATAGGCATGGCAAAGATGAGGAAGACAATGACTGTGGACACAATGATGATGTAGAGCTTTGATGAATGAGGTCTCAGGGAGTTACGACGAATCCTGATAACCAAAATCAGACTGGAGAGAATCATCAGAGGAATGAAGATCATGAAAGTCAGGATCCATGTGAAGATGAGCAGTGCTTGGCAATAGTTGCCATCATCGAATCGTTCCTCTGTTGAATCATCTTTGCACGTTATATATTCGGTTACTGTCATCAGAAAAGACAGAGTCCACAGAATTGCACACACAATTGCCGATTGGTGCTGTGACCGGTGGCATCGGTACCAGATGGGGTAAACAATAGACAGACACCTCTCAACACTGATGGCTGTCAGGAGATAGAGGTCAGTATTATAGCCAAGAAGGAAGATGATAGATAGTGTGGTGGTTATATAATAGTAGAAACCATATGCAAATCCAAAACCAGCAATGTACTCAATTGACAGAATAAATGTACAAAGCAGTAAAGAGATATCAGCAATGGACAGGTGTGTGATATACGCAGTGAAGGGGTTTCTTTTGATCTGGAAGCAGAGGCACCAGAGGACAATTCCATTTTCACAAAAACCCAGGAAGGAGATGATCATAATTACCCAAAGTGGGGTCAATATCTCCCAGACCCTTTCCTGTGTAGAAATGTTTCTGTGCATTGAGATGTTCTCTGTGCCTTCGCTGGGATGAAACGTTATGTTTGACTCATCCATGGGGAAAGCTCAAGTTTGGATAGCACAGCTCTTCCTTCTGTAAATACGTATAAAAATATACTGTGAGCATTGTGAGCTCCTCCCCTCCCCCTTTTCTTTCTGTTTTGTGGACCCTACATTTCTGGTCATACCTGAAGGTCTTGCCTAAAGGAAAACCAGTTTTGATACACTAAATGCTAGCTGAAACCCAGTTGGAATTACTTCTGGCAATCTTAAAGATCACTAAGCCCATCATGCTAGTAGAAATCCTGAACTTTCTTCTCTATAGGGCTCAGCATATGAGTGCTAAACCACAGCTAAAGAGATTCTCTCAAAGAGCTCTTGAACAAGCAATGTCTCATCACATTGCAAAGTGTTATGATATAGTCATCACATATAGCATTGGTGGTTTTTCTTACTGCCCTAGATTGTTCTCAGATAGGTCTAGTCAGCTCCACTGAGGCTAATGGCATTAATTGTAAGTCAAATGTGTATCTCAAGTGAATTTGTCTCATAGATTTTTCATTTAAAGAAAAAATGATTGATACCAACATCAGTTTTCCAGAAAGGGATTTAATAAGTAAACAAAAACAGTATGTAGTTACTCAGCAATGTATTCCCCACAAGTACAGAGGTGGAGGGAAGTTGAGAGAGCAATTTTTTAGCCACTTAAAGTGTCATTTATCACAGCATAACATTATTTAACCATGTTTACACACTCTGAACACTTAGCACAACTGCACGTGTTTTGCGAACATTATAAATCTAACACATTATATCACATCATGTTCATCATCATCGTCACAACTTGTTCAGGCTCCCTGCCATTGTTATAATAGTTTTAACTGTTGTTTTGCTGAATTATGGGGTAAGTTCTCCATTTGTATGTCTCCTTTTATCTCATAATGGAGAATTAGTAGCATTGGCTTCAGCTGATTTTCATACAAATATTTCATGTCCCTTTCCCTGTTAACTTCCCAGCTGCCCCTGTGATGATTCACAGCCACATTCAGGACCCTTATGGATTTACTGGTGTTAAGAGGGACTAATTATTGACAACAAGCTTGCCTAGCTGACTTGGTTTATCCATATAAGCAACCTTGTTCATTAACATACCATAATGAAAATTTATCCATAAAAGAACAAGCAAGGTAAAGAAGTTTTACTGGGGCAACTTCTGCAATGATTATTTAAACAGAGCCCTTCACCCCAGTCATAAATTTTCTCTCATGAGCCTTGCATTTTCTGGTTTCAAAACAGCTTCATAAAACAAGGTCTCACAGTCTAAGAAAGGGCATTCAATAAACAATCTGGGAAGACTTAGGACTTGATGGCATTTAAACGTCCACAAAAATGTTAATTATGATCCCACCTGTGTGCTGATCATGGCACCATCTGAGACAGTTGAAGGCAACAAACAGCATAGCTGGACAAGTAGTAGAGAAATGAGTGTCAATACAACAAATAAATGCAGAGACCAGAATGAGTGGCAAGACTCTGCAAAAACTGCAGAGGGAAGGTGCTCAAACAAGCTGTTGTTGGAAAGGTAGTAAAGTTTCACAAGAGAAAAGGAGAAGTTATCTACTTCAAGAGTTAAAATAAAAAAGGGAAAAAAGAATGAAAAAAAAAAGACTGAAAAAAAGACTCAAAGTATGAAAATACTCAAAGTTCTTGGTTTCTATCACTGTATGAAAGGAGTCTTCCCTCTGGATAGTAAGAAAAAGAGGAAAAAGTTCTTGACTTACTAAGGTCATTCCCACACGAGAGCATTCAGAGATGAGGAAGGAAAGAACCCTCTCCTTGTGGATACATCCATGGTTTGTTCAGATTTCCCTGAAGCCATTGAAGAACTTCCTTGAAGAAGCTGAAGGTTACCTTCTGCAACCATTTGCCTTTGGTAAGGAGAGCAAATGGTAAGGAGAGCAAATGGACTTTGACCATGACTCCCTCAAAGAGAAGTGTGCGGTTCTCCCATTGCTCCAAAAGGCTGAGACATGCCAAATAAAAGGTCCCAAGCTCATCATCTGAGGCTGAGCTTCAAATGGCATCACTCAGTAACTGGCCAGCTCATTTGGCTGAAAGTCTGGGAGTTAACTCTTGTGGGAACTAAATGGCAGTATATGGAAAGTTGTCCTGAGCTGCTACAATACCAAGAGACTTAGTTTAAACAAACAAACACAAAATGAGTAGGAAGTCTATTTGGGGATGCTAAAATCCAAGGGAAAAATCTCAATTTAGAACTGTGCCCCCACGTGCCATTTAAAAAAAAAAAAAAAAAAGTGGATTTGTAATTTTGTTTTTTTTTTAATATGAGAAAACAGAAAAATGAGAAGAATAGAGAGGGAGAATGAAGAAGAAAGCAAGAAAAAAAGAAAGTGAACAAAAAGAAGAAGGAAAGAGAAAGAAAAGGGGAGGGAGGGAGGNGGAAGGAAGGAAGGAAGGAAATAGCCCATCACTATGTTAGTCTCGTACATCCATTCCTCTAGCTAAAAGCTGTATCTTGAAATTATTCTACTGAAAAAAACAAAACCAAACCAAAACAAAAACACTGATGCAAACAAAAAACTATTCCTGAGATTTCAACAGTCTCCCCTGAAAAATTCAAACATGTCTAGGAGCAGATAAACTCTTTGAAAAATCCCTTAGGATGTCCCCTGCTTTTGCCCCAAGTATTAGGTTGCTTTTAAATTCAGATGTTAGTAGAACAAGCATTCTTAGCCAAAAAAGGAGAGAGTTTACTTGGTCTTCTGCTTTAGATGTTTCACTAAAACTACCGAATCCCCAAATGGGAAGAACTACTAACTAATGTGAGAAATAAATGACCCCAAATGGAGGGTCAGAATAAAGTTAGGAAAGGAGCAGAGTAAAAACCCTAACTTTTAATGGATTTTTGTTGGCTGAAGTTGTAATCTACCTTATGTTCAATGCCTACTGGACCAAAAATTTCAAGCTACCTCTGAAAAAGAAAAACACTAAATTCCTTTCCCCAAAAATGAAATATACATACAAGTGGTGACAAGGGTCATTGTAACATTTCAAGACTGACCTGTACTTGCTTTTGCAGCCCACCGTGCAAATGCAACCCAAACCCAAGGGTGGCCTGCCCTCTGTGTCGCCATGGGACACTTGGTTTACAAGACCTCACTCGCATACACAGCACCTCCTTCACAATTGGCCCCTGGATCACCATCAGTCACCATCCACATGGCCAGGGCTGCAGAGTGAAACTTGGTCTTGAGGGGAATAGGCCACAGACACAGCTTGGTGACTTCAGGACTAACAGGAAAGGTAACTAGCACAGGGTGATCCCATGCCTGCTGACTGCAGCAGTGCTTATGTCAGATGCTGCCAAGAGATGGAGCAGCTGTTTCTGACTTGGTTTAACTATTCAGGTATTGAACAAGGGGGCTACAGAAGCAACACATGGAACCTGAACAGATTTTGGAACTCAAAATTAGTACTGACAGAAAAGACATCATGGACAATATGAATACTCTTTTAATTTCAATATAAACTGAATATACAGCCAGATGTGACATAAATGATAATTTATTCTAAAAAGTTTTCTCTCAGACACTGACTTGGTGGGACAAAGCAGCTTTGCAGTGGATATAAACTGAATGTACTAACACTTGAAAATATGCTTTATGTAGGTAGTTAGCAGTGTTACCTTTTTTTTTTTTCTTCCCTGAGTCTGAATAAGTTCATATTCTTAAATCTCCAATTCCTGGAAGCAGAAAGTAACCTATAAAGAACTTGCAATTCATTCATTAAATGCAATCCAACAACCTAGGATTATATAAATCTAATTAGAGGGGTTTATATGGTTGTTGCAAGTGCTAGTATATAAAAGAGCCTCTGTGTACCCAGAAGTCAGATATCCTAACTACGTACTTATATGAGCCATAACAAAAACCCTTCAAGGGATGAGCTTTGGTAGCACTTTCAGGCAGTGAAAATTTCCATGATGGTCATTCAGTCATTACCCCTTTTCAGCTGAAAGTCATTACATAATTATTCAGCTCAAAAACAGTCTAGGAGTTGGGCTTGGATTTCAGAATGTGAACTGAAGTTCTGGGTGTAAACCACTAACAGAAACCTGAGAGGCACACTGAAAAAAGGAGAAGTCATGAAATGGCCAAAGACTAAACAGGGGCCCTAGGGTGCTGTGGAGAGCAAACAGAGGACTCTGGGACACACTGGGGACAAGCTGGAGAGGGACTTCTTACAAGAGCATGTAGTGATAGGACAAGGGGAAGTGGCTTTAAGCTGAGAGTAGGTTTAGATTAGATATTTAGAAAACATTCTTTACTATGATGGTGGTGGGGCAGTGGAATGGGTTGCCCAGGAAAGCTGTGGAGATGCCCCATCCCTGGAAGTGTTCCAGGCCAGGCTGGATGGTGCTTTGAGCATCTAGTCTGGTCTAGTCGAAGGTGTCCCTGTTCATGGCAGAGGGGTTGGAACTGGATGATCTTTAAGGTCCCTTCCAACCCAGACAAGTCTGTGACTCTATGAAATGCATGGATCAAGGGTGGTTTGTGACCCATTAAGTCTCATAGAGACTGGAAGAGCTCTTACGGTTACTCCTCAACATGTGATATGAGAACATCATTAAAGCAGGAGCTACGATTGGGGTAAATTCAAAGTTAAGGTTACCCTTACCCAAAATCCACCACAGAATTTGCCAGACTTCTTTTATCCTACTCATATCAGCCATGAGCCTAGCACATGCCTGTTGCTGATGATTTTTGCACAGACACAGTTTTGGTGTCTTAGTAGGAGGCTTATAAACCTTAGTTGTTAATAAGACAACCTCACTGCATCAAGAAACAAAATGAGAATCTATTCCTCTTCGTCTAAAGGTATAGTTCTACTCAAGAATGGCAGGAAGGCAGAAAAAGGGTTAAATGTTTACGTTCTTGCATCTTTATGTTCCCCTGCATAGGGATTTCAAAGGTACAAGAAAGGACTATCTTATCACACACTTATACATATTTTTATATGTATATACATATTTTTTCTCCATCATAACTATCTAACAACACACAGCTATAGTTAAGTATCACCCAAGATATATTTTGTATTTTTTGTGAATCTACATAGAACTTATCAATCTTATTTTTAACTTTATTAATAGAACCCTTCACTTGTATCATTCTGCAGAATATTATCAGGCTGGTTCTCTCAGTTTACTGTTAGCCAAGGTCGTCTAGCAGATTCCATTGTTATCACTGAGGTCTCTGTCTTGGAAGCTGCTTCTGACTCCTTAGCCTGAAAACCTGCACGGGTTCCAACACATGCCAGTTCCCTAAAGGGTGGTAATTAGTGGATTGTGTCTTATAGGCAACAGGTGTGAGAGCTGAGTGAATTGTTGGTTTCTGCAAAGCAAGGTGAAAGTATGTGTCACTGGCAAGTTTTGAGGCCAGCAGGGATCATCTGTTCATAGCTTAAAGTAAGGTTATGGAAGGAGTTAAAATTCAAGAAATGGAAGAAAAAGACAACTAAGTCCCAAGTTAGTGTTGGGCTGAAGACTTGTCGGTGGCTGCTCAGCTGTTGTAAGGCCAGTTGTAAAATCCTGCAAAGGGCAATCATAGGGTTGTGTTTTCATGAGAACAGTACAAAATATCAGGCTCTGATGCAAGGATTACTACTTAATCCTGCTTAGAGATTTTGACCACTTAAATTGGTAGAGGTGAATTAATCATATTATTTTGTGGGTGGTTAAAACCCACCATGTATTGTTTATGAAAGTGAATTTAGGACCTGTGGCAGAGAGCCTGAAAGCTGGGCATACAGCAGGAACCTGAGAAAAAACTTGCCTTAAGTAAGAATAATGTGGCTAGTGAGAGATGGGCAATTTATAGTTGCTGTTGGGACCATATAGGCCCCTAAAATATTTTGGTAAAACTATTTTCAGATTATATTTCTATTCTTGGTCAGAGATTTTTTTTAATAATTCATTAATTTTAGGTTCTGCTCTGAAAATAGTTAACAACAGAAAAAAGACAGGGGTAGACAGGCCCCGAAATGGTGTGCAGATCTCTGGAAGCAAAGTGACACGTCTGGCCCATTATTGTGTTGCCCAGACTGGTGTACGCTTAAAGGACTTGTTTAAGCGTAGCTTCATGGACTGACTGTTGTGAAAGCAAGGGAGGATTTTGAGATATTCCTGCTCCTGACTTGAACTGCACTTTATTTTCCAACCAGCACAGCTCTGGGTGGTATGCCTGGGCTCCATCTGGGCAGCCCCAGGTCCAGGTGCGCACAGCTCATGTGTGTTTCTGCATGGGGATGTGGGGGAGACACAACTGCCTCCACACGTACAACCCCACAAGCAGAGGGGAAATTGGCCAGACTGGGTACAGAAGCTGTACAGACATTCATGTGATACCATGGCATACCAGCTGGGTGAGACACACATGGTGTTCTGGATATGAGCTTATTCCTCTGTGTTCTGGCACAGCGCTGGTGAGGAAGCAGCCAGAGTAAATTACAGGGAGTTTCCCAAATCAGAGAGGGATGCGGAGAGGAGAGAGAGTATCAGCAAGTGAAGAGCTCTTAGTGATACTGTGAGCTTGTGAAAAGTAATATAAAATAGCAAGGTTTTCTACTGCACAGGTTTATCCCCTACAACCCTGAGTTTAGGCTCCTATAGACCTACCCTTCAGTCCTTACATGCATAGCAGGTGACAGCTCTTACCTTGAAGACAGTGTGGTTGGTCCCCAGTGAAATCTGCCCTGGCTAAAATCATTCTGAGTCTTATTTCCCTCTCGGTCTGATCACTGATGGCACAAATACTAGCACCAAGCCCAGCATCATCATGCATCAAAAGAGAAAATACACTGCACCTGTCTGCTGGCAGCCCCAACAGTGATGGCGCATCAGGGCAACCACTGCTATATAGTGTAAGACAATACAGGAAACAGTATTTTGTTCCTTCATTTTTATTTTATATATGTAAGACAATACAGGAAACCACTGGGGAGACAGTAAGGTAAGAATGGAAGTAGTAACTTGGCATATATGATTAACTAATATAAGTAGTTTAAACCATTTCAATTTTAATAGTGCAAAGCAGAAGTTACAGATTAGAAAATGTGACTGAGGCATGACAGAGATGAGTCAGAGCTCTCTATGATAAAATGTCGGAAGAAAAACTTTGAGTGCCAAGTAGCCAGTAAACTTAGCTTTCATTTTGTTTAAGTTGAGATAAGATGGTGTGGTTATATCCAGTTACTAAGTACTAAGACATTTTGTATTGCTATGGTGCTCTATCCTTTAACCTGTGTTGTTTCTGGATGTTCTCTACCATAGACGTCCAAATCCTTCTTGAAATAGAGTTTCTGGTCAGACTAAATTGTATCAAATGCCTGTCCTAGTAAGAAAGATTGCCCTGAAATAATATTTACCCTTTAATGTACTAATCTGCCTGTCTTCTTTCTTTTTATTTCTATTCTGTATCACATACTCACCATTTACATGCACTTCTGACCTATCACAGAAGTTAGCCATTATTCTTTAGTTGCTATCTGCACTGCAGGAACAGGTGACCAAATAAGGTGCTTGATGCATGTTACTGTGAAACCCTAATCTCTTTTGTTGGGTTCATTGAACACCCAGGGTTTTTCACCTGAAGTTTGGTGGTCCACCTATCTCCTTGCCCTCTGCACAAGAGAAATAGCTATGTTGCTGAGGATTCCTTGTATTGGAAAATCATTTGAAAGGATGATGGAAGCACTGATAGTTAAAAACATTGACCTAGATGACATAGGAATCGTTGACAGCTCTTTCTGGATATTCTTTGGACTGAGCCAGGATAGGTCTGTGACTCCTCAGGGCAACATCTTTACAAGTCATCTAATAACATGCTTGCAAATGTAACCACTGTGTATGACTGTAATTAGACAATAAGCAGTAAACAAGAACTTGGTAATGACATGCCTGAATGAGGCATGTGTTGTTATGTGATGCTGGAGTTTAAAAAAGGAATTTTCATCAGAACTGGTCTAAAGGTCCATGAATTAAGTCAGTAATTTAAAAATCAAAATTTCACTGTGCATACCACATTGTGCTTTTGCAGGGAAACTGCAGCTTCATTTTCTCATGTCTCATTTCTCCTTATTGAACTGAACTTCACACAGTGCACCATGGAATATGACTTTGTAATACAATCCTCTTTTCTCCTGGTGTCCAACAGGGAGCCTGACTGACTGAGGTAAACCAGAGCACAGTGCATCAAAATATCATTTCAGAAGGGAAATATTTCCCAAATGACAAATTTTTAAAATGAAGACTCTCAAGTAACATAAACATTTTCCTTTGAGTAAAGTTCTTCTATTATTTTTAAATTGCTGTTCATACCTATGTCTTTCCAAAGACAAAATATAAACTCAGAGGTAATTTTTAGTTTTCAAGGTGATCCAGCTTGAACACAAGTGCAAAACAAGCTCATGTGGTGGCTTTCCTGCATAAAGTCAGAAAGGCACTGAGTGAAAACACTCAACCATCTTGTCCATCAAGTGTATGTATCTGGAATATATCTAGAGTCCAAAAATATAAAACAAAGCCATTATGTTTTCTGGAAAAGGAAATTTTTTAAATTTAGCAAGAGTTCAAAACAATGAGGGTAGAAATCATGAGGCCTGTGCTTACTCAGTTTCAGACTTCCTCAGTATTATCAAAATTCCTCCTCTGCGAAATGGGGGTAACATGGGAGCACTGCAAGACAACTTCAAATTTGTGAGACACTTATGTAACAGAGAAATACAAATACTAAAAAACCAAGGAATTCACCTACTACTTCAACTTTGGAAACACAATGAGAAATGAGTTTGATTTTATTACAGTAAAAACAAGGGGTCTTGGCTTTTTTAAATGTATTTCTACTTTTTTCAACTTTCTTCTTTATACCTTCGACAAGATGCTGAGCTGTGGTAAGTCATCACGTGGAAATCGGTGTCAGTAAACCAGGTAACAGTTCAGACCCTGCGCATAAATAAAGGGTGCTCTTGAGAACTCCAGGTTCAGGATTTCTAGCTCCCACAGTGATGTAGTGGTACATCTTGCCAAAGTTTCAGCCTAAACATCTATATTGACTTGTCCTTCTCTATTCATGGTTTAGTTTGGTAACTGTTTTTGGTTTGCTCACAGCATTTGCCCTGCAGAGTTGAGATAACACAAAATAAGTTGTGTAGTGAACACCAACCAAATGACTTGCAGCTGGAGATAAAGAACTTGATGTTCTATGTTTCTTAGGAATTCCACTTCTTCCTGCATCAAATCATAAGGTACCTTCTTCATCTGAGTTGGAGGGGTTAAAGACACCATGGCTTTCTCCCTCCTCTTAACAGGGACTTCCAGCAACTAGAATATGTTCAGAGTCACTTGAAGTCTCAGTCTTTTGTTAATAGAAAATATTTTCCTCAAAATTTAGATGCTCTGGACTCTTTTGCTGCCTCTTTTCCTGCTGAACACCTTCCCTAGGACTACATTTTTTTCTTCATTGGCATGCATTCTCTTTATGTCTTGATGACAAGGACACATGATTTTTCTTGCCTTGTGAACAACACACTAGCTTCTCTGTGTGGCTCTTGGCCATGCCATACGTGTTGCTGGCCGCAGTGGAGCCAGCTGCAGGAAGGGCTCCAGTGCATGTTCCAGGTGGGCAGTGGTGTCTGTGCACCGTGGAGTGGTACTGAGCTGGTTGTGCAGAGCAGGGCCAGGCTATCACACAAATGTTCAGGTTGTCACCAGCCCCCTGGCCATAACAGGCCCGGTAAAACCCATGGGATATAGCCCTGGCAACAAAGCACTTCACTTTAACTCCTCACAAGGCACCTATGCCAAAAAGATTGAAGGTTGGCAGCTCTGTGTCATCTATCCTGTTTCTCTGCCTCATTATCCTATTTTTTTTTCCTCTCTGTTCCAGGCTTAATCTTTTAATAACTTATTGTGGTTTACAGGCATCCACATTCCCACTGACAGGAATATACATTCTCAGTGAAGTTAAGGAGAAGAGTTTACAAGCATGACTCGAGGCACACTTAAATGCATGTCATAAGTTTTCACCAACTATGTTGTTACATGGACAGTTCGGCTGTGCTACAAAGAAATCAGACTCTGATCTGAGATATATTCTCAGCAAAGCTATTTCCTTAGTTCTCCTCCAAATATGGATTGATAGAAGAAGACAGTGAGGTGTCAGTCACAGAGCTAGACAGTGCCTCCTCCTCAGGCCAAATGTACCGATCATCCAGATGACTGTATACTATATAATATGTATAATATTTATACACATATTATGCCAAAATTAAGCTTACTACTCTCCCAAGAGAAGAAAGGCTTAGTTTCTGTTTATTTTATTAGAGGGATGGGGATCAGGTAAGGAAGAATCAGTAAGAAACTAGAATATAGTTGATGGTGTGATAGCCGTATGAGTCAGATGAAAAAAAGTAGCAAAGAGATTAGTAAAATAACCTGATGGACTATATTTCTTTCCTTCACTGCAAAGTTTTGGAGACACTGTGATGGCTGAAGATCAAAATCAGACCTGTCTTTTGACACTGCGTAGAGATGGAGTGCCATTGTTCAGAGCTAGAAAGTAACTCTATTGGCAGAGTCCTGAAACAGATGCTGGAAGAGAGACATGCCAACCTCTCCTTTTCACATAAAAGATACACTGAAATAGGGGAGGAGCAGAACTGCAAAAGCACAGAGCAAGAAAACGGTCTCAAAGCAGTCAGCTGCTGGCAGGTCACCACTGTTCTGGGCCACCAGTGCCCCGTTGGTACCCGGGACCATGCAGATGAATGAATTTCTGAAGCTGCTGCTAAAGGGTCTACCAGCAGTCACATCACCACACAGTGATGATGAGGGAGGTTAGGGCACTCCCCTACTTCTGCCTCCAAATGCTAGTGTTGATCTATGCTTGATGGGGAGCTCCAGGAGAGCTGTGGACACAGTGATGGGTTACCTGCAGAGCTACCTGCAGCACCACATCAGGCTGACAAGGCAGTTGGGTTCATCCCTCACATGGGAGATGAGTCACTGGAGCCCTTGTGCCTTGGACCATGATTGTTGGTTTGATGGCTGCACTGGAACAGAGAAAATGCTGGCCAGAATCTGCAAACATGTTTTGGCTTTTTTTGTTCCTATCACTTGTGACAGTCTCCATGGGTACCTACTAATCCTGTTTTAGCAGAGTTAAACTACACTTCAGAATTTGTGAGCCCAAAACCAGGGGGCTGAGCATCTGATCACAGTTAACTAGTTCTACAGGGGTTTCTTGCAAGTTCTCAGCTACTTAAACAAACTGGTATGTGTCTCTGAGGATAAGGTCAGGGTGGAGCCTCTGAATACAAAGGCTTTGTATGGTATATATGCCACAAACTCTTCTGAAAGGCAAGCTGAAGTCAGCATGGCATGAGAACATGGTTCAAGTAACACCACATAAATTCCAACCTGTTTTCAGGCACTTTTTTCAATCAAGGATTAAATGCTTCAGACTTCACATTTTCATTAGCTGGGGAAGAAACAGTTTAGGGGTGGAACTGCCTGTTCCATAATTGCAAATGTAAACCTTTCTCATGATGATCATTAAACTGTAGGTGCATGATTCCTCAAGGAAAGTTGTGCCAGGCAAAACAGGGCCAGGCTTTTCAAGCATTCATCTCCTTGTGCGAGTGGTGAAACAGACTTCCCCAGTGGAAATATGTGATTGAGTAAGCCTAATTATACCTTCTGGCTTCCAAGAACAGATCTTTTTGATAATGCAACAACAGATACATTCTCTGCCCTAATTCACAGCTGAGAGCACTCCCCAACTGTGGTAACTGATATGATCTTCCAGAGTGGCAATAGTCATTTTTGCTTGTTCCTCACATATCTCAAATACACCATTTTATCACAAGTATATCAGTCTCTTGTGTTGCTCTCTACATGGCTGTTGTAGAACCACAAGGCAAATTACATGTCTGTGAACTGCCAAACCTTTCTTTCCATACAAAATGTTGCATGAGTCAAAATTCTTCTGGAATAGCAACAGGTGGCCCCTCCCTTGTAAGGTCATTTCTTTCTCATATGCCAAAGTGAAGCTCGGATGAGGATTTGGAAACACTTCTGGGGAAAGGAGGGGAAGCATTTCCATTTTGGGCCTCTGTCCTAGCCCATTCTGCATTCTGGCTGTAGAAGCCCCTCCTGGGGCTAAACAAAGACCCAGGCTGCCAAATTGTCTGTTTGACAGCTGATTTGAAAACAAACAGACCTTAAAATAGTATTTCTTGCAGTGCACTGGCTTCAAACTTTCAGCCGTTTGTTGAATTGGACCAAGTAGAAGGAACAAAATAAGCAGTGCTAAAATGACTGTTGTGCCTTCTTTGTCCACCATATTACTCAAATGCCCACAGCTTTGTATGGTTTTATTTCCTTTCTTCTTCCTATATTGCTATTTTTTGATTGTTTTTTCTCTTTTTGCTCAGTCCTTTCTCTCATCACTTTTGCAGCTCTCCCTTGAGATGTTCACTTCATTCTTTTGACCACTTGAAGTTCCAGGCAAGACTTGAGAGATTGGGAAGAGAAGAATGATGGAAAGGAAAAGAACTCTAAGGCAAAAAGCCATGTGACTTCTTCATTTACTTCAGTGCAGATAGAGCCCTCACAGCATGAGTAAAACTAGTATGGAGAGCACACACATCTTCAATATCTCCCTGCAGCATCTTGTCTTTGCATTTCTACCCAGCCGATCTCCACACTATTCTAATCATAACCTGCTTCATACCCTTCTCCTGTTGCACCACCAGCAGTGAAAGCTCTTCTCTCTCTGTGTGCTTATTCCAAACTCACCTACTGGCTCCAGGGGGATGCCTTCACCCCCTCTTACAACATGCTCCTTCTACCTCAGGGAGACTATTTTTGTCCAATTGTTTACATGAAGTCTTTATTGGTACAGGTCTATAGGACACAGTCAGATGCACAAAACAGGGAATCTCAGAAGTTTCTTCTCTTTCCTAATTTAGGCAGAAAAGAAGACCTTCTCTTTCACCTTAACCCTTTAGGTTTACTGAACATTAAGGAAATGTTACCCTTTTTGAAGGCATTGTGCTGTCTCTCCAGTTGCAGTATCAATCTTGGAGCTTGTCCAAGTGCACATGATGACCTGCCTTGTCTTTGTCTTTCGCTTTCCTCCCACATGGCTCATCTACAGGCAGTGCAACACCACTAACCTGCTTGGTGAAGAAGTCATGAGCTGAATTAGCCAGGGTTCCCCTTGCCATGAGCTGCCACTGAACATCTGCAATTCTTCACATACACAGCTACCCATTGTCTGCAGGAAGTAGCATTCTGGCATTATTCAAGCATAAATCTTACACATTTTAATTCCTGCAGCAGCTCCCATTGGAACCTCCAGCAAAGCTCACCCCTTGGCTTGAAACTGGCTTGAATCTTGTACTTACATTTTTGTTCTGAAAAATTGAAGAAAACTGCCTGCAAAGTGCAGTTTTTTCCTCCAGCTAGGATACTCCATGATTACTGCTGTCAGACATTACCTAGAAGTGCCAGAGAGCCTTGGTCTGGCTGACAAGATTGTATCATCTCTAGCATGATAGTGCATCTGGGCTAGAAACTTTTCTGGTCAACAGAGGACTGTGATTTCTGGACAAGGTGGGAGAAGAAATGCCAGAAGATCCTTAATACCATTAGGAAGGAGTATGATCAGCTTAAAGATGAGATTTTGGTGTTTTGGTTATTTTTCACGGTAATAACAAGAAATTGGTCTTTGCAAAGTAAGAGTTCCCATCTAGTCCTGCATTCCCACTTCAGTACTTTGATGATATCACTTCAGTACTTTGATGATATCACTTCAGTTTAGCAGAAAGGAAAAACCAGTATATTTTCCTCTGCATCTACTCTGCTCTTGGGAATTCTGGATTCATGTGCTTTGTGTGCAGAAGTGGTACTATTTGGCTTTAATCCAGTTCATGGGTATGTCTGTGACTTCCCATTCCTGTAAGACCAGTGAAGCCTTCAGCATCCCATTTGCTTTGTTTTTCAGGTCTTGCAAACAAGAGAAAGAAGGGGGCTATCTCCTGTGATTCCCTGGAGACCAGAGTAGCCTTAAACAACTGTAATAGCAAGCACACACCCTTGTGCCCACAGATCCTCCTTTGTGTGACATGACAAAGCATGTGAGGCTGCCACAAGGCTCACATTCTGCCCCAGCAAGGGCAATATGGGGATGGTAGGTGTGGATGCTATAGGCATAAAACAGGAGTCTATGCAAATACCTCTAGTCTACTTTGCTTACAAAAGAAGAAAAACAATTTGAATTGAAATACTGGTTGGCTTATTGTTTTCAATCAATGCCACCTAGTAGTAATTTTTTTCTGAGTCTTTTTTAATTAATAGAGCCCGCAAATAAATATTTAAACAGCCTAGAGGTCTTTTGCCATTTCATTCAAAACTCAGAGAAAAATGGAGCACAATAAAGATTTCATCCCAAACTTAATTTTTTCAAAGAATAATTAGACGATTTTTACTCTCACTAATCTACTTTTAAAATGCCCTTGCACATTCCCTGTTAACTCTCTAAGAGCAGAGTGATAAGGTGTTTTTTCCCTTTGTTGACAGAGTACCCAGGACACACTGGGGAGGGTCATGGTGACAGAGCTGAGTGCCCAGCCCTTCCCAAGAGACATTGAAGCTGTGCCTCAAGGCAAGGAAGACACCGTCTCAGGGAGCACAAGCCTAGGACACAGTCAGCCTCTCCCCTTTTCTAATGGATATAGAGAACAGATTGAAGTCAGCACACCGGAGATGGAGGGATCAGAGCTGCACTCCTGGTTAGGTCCTTGGAGACAAATTACAACCAAGTTCATGACTCATGGAAAATGTAGGCTCTAGTCCCACAAAGCATTGAAGATTACCGTTATTACCATAAATGGGGTAAAAGATGCTTGGTACTTCGTACTTTTCCAAGTCTGTATAAATATAAGCAAGCTACACTAGATAGCAAAAGGTGCCAGATCAAATGATACTGTGAGTTTTGTATACACGCTTGTGTGTATTTATCAACACAATGCATTAATTACCATTTTGACACAGAGGGACACAGATGACTTGGATCAATGACTTGGTGTTCAGTAAAAAAATTATAAACTGTTCAGTTACAGAAACAAGATTTTATCTAAATGTGGTGATTTTTTTATTATAGTTATGATTTTATCAGATTGATTTCCATATTAAGTATTTGGTAGCTGATGAAGCACATACAGATGATTTTTTAAAATGGGCATATTCTCGGGGTCCTAACCAGAAGAAGGGAAGCATCTTTCATTGCTTTGCGGCTCTGGATTCCTAGTATTGATCCTCAAAATTAAGAGCAGTAATTTAAGCATTCAGAGACTATTCTGTTTCTAATACATTGGACTCACAAAAAAATAAGTTGTTTGCAATCTCTCAGAATTATAATACTTATGAACTTTTGAACTACGTCATAATAAAATAATTATATTTTACTTTCAGCTTCTGTAATAAAAACTGATGGCAGAACATCCCCCAGCTGCTGACAGAGAAAACAGCTCTCAGGTCAAGTGACACCATGATGGAGTTAACACTGTTGTCCCTCATTACCGACCCAGCAAAGACTAACAAGACTGAGCCAAGGGCTGAAAAGACAGCATGCTATTTCTGGAGGCAGTCTTTGTCAGGTGAGTGCTTCTCAACTCCTCTTTGAGATTCTGTGGGAATGCTATCATCCTCTGGTACCCATGCTCCAGGATGAAAAGCAGCAAATTTACTGTGTATGTCCTCTCTCTGGCCATCACACTGCTGTGACCTCCATGCAAACACCAGTGGGCCTGAAGTCATCTGCAGTTTCAGGGGAGCTCAGCCACCTATACTTGGCACGGGGCACTATTTTCTCCTCTGCGCACAATGCTGGCTCCTCCCTTTCAGCAGCTGCAGTGCAGTGCCTGAGGGTCCTGCCCCTGGCATGGCACCAGTGCAGCTGGCCCAAGCCCATCCCACTCCATACGTGTGCTCTTCCTTGGAGACTGTCCTGCCTGCTCAGTGAGACACAGGATTTCACCAAAAGGAGGACTCACAAACTCTGCTTGTTGAGGGCTCTGGGAACAACAAAGCAGTATCTTCACTTCAGCCATTAATCACATAATTGTTAAACCCCTTACGGTTCTCCCCAGTTTGATTTTGTTCATCACGGTCTAAAAGAGGCCTGCAAATGAGGCTTCACCTCACCATCATGGTCACTGTTATGGTATTCCTTATCTTTGCTATGCTGTCAGGGTTGCATGAAGTCTGTGAAATACAGACTACCTACATCAATGCTAGTCAGACTTGTGTATGTTTCTGCTTCTTTCACTATCACCAACAGCAGTCTCCTTCTGTGTCGGGGGACGAAAGAAGATGAGACTTGGAGAAGCCATTCAGAGAGCCTTTCAGAAAGCCTAAAGGATGGGACAGGGAGAGCAAGGAAAAAGCAGAAACAGAGCCAGGATGGGTTGGAAACCCAGGAGCTTAGTTACAAGACCCTCCTGACAGCATGCACTTTGCAGGTGAATGAGTTTTTCAGGCTTTTGAACACTATAAAGACAGCAGGCCACAACATGAGGTCACCCAGGAAGACCTACAGTCTTCAGCATAAGTGAATTGGAAGGTGAGGTGAAACAAGTGACAGGTGGTGGTGTCAGATTTGCTGTGTGACAAAACCAAAATATTTTGCCATTGGCAATGAAAGCTGTTTTTGAAAAGTTAAAGCAAACTGGCACTGGCACCAGTCTGGGCTGGCTCTGGCGCATGTGGTGAGCTGGGTGCAGGTTAGGGCAATCATGGCAGTATTCAGCTTCCCAGAACACCTGCCTGACAATAAGACCTGTGAACACAGAGCCAGCACAATCCCCACTCTAAAAAAAGTGTTGGTGTCATGGGAAATCCATGCTTATGAAAAAGCTGCATCAATTTTTAAAACTCAGAGTCACAGGAGAATAGCAGGAAAGAAACACTGGCCTTCACAGTAGGTTGCCAGTTCCTCACAGCAACTGCTTCAGCCCTCTTGTCCATCTCTTCTGGGCTTTGTGCTGAACGTGGCAGATTAGAGGGTGAATATGCAAAACCCTAAGAGAAGTGGTAACCTTTAGCAAAGAGAAAGTGAAGTAGAGGTAAAGCACCCATCTCCAGCCTTGGGCTGGAGACTAGTTTCACCTTGCAAATCATCAGCAAACCCTTTCACATCAGCTCCAGCTCCCAGTCAACTATTCCTACCCATTCTCTCCAAATCCAACCTCTTCTCCCAGTCCCTCTTCCCGGCTTAGGAGCAAAGCCCATCACTCTCTTATACTTGTAGATCCTGGGAGTGGTGGGGGCCAACAACTGGGAAGAAAGGATGGGACCAGGGTCTTCTTGTACTCTTGCCCTGCCAGCAGTGAGGCTACTAATCCTGGCATGTGCCTCCAGAGTTCGTGGCTACCGCTCTAGCACAAACACTAATAAAAATAGCTGACAGGCAAGCGCATCTTCCTCAGGAACTGCCTGCAGCAAGGCGGTGAAGCAGAGCTTTGTGCAGCAGCAACCCTGCCTCCTGCTCAATGTGAGCCCACCATGAGGCAGTGGCCACCAACAGGCACAATTTGTTCCTCCAGGTGCCTCCTCCAGCAGTGACACCACACAGCTAAAGAAGGTTAAGCTCAGCAGGGAGCAGGTGTGGAATTAGAAGTGCCAGCCAGACCATACAAGTACTTGGGAGTTTAAACATGGCAATGGGTGCCTATGGGATCAGGAAGAGCTCTGCATTCCTCTTGCCCCATCACCATGCTCTACTCTTGTGCTAAGTTATGGCACATATAAGACATTTATCAATGCAAGCTTTGGATCAAGGGCATCCCCACTCCACAGGGATGTTTCTGGCTGTGGAGAGCCTCTAGACACCCCTTGCTGAACAGCCAGCCCCAGTTCACCCCCTGGAGACTGCCCAGCTTCTGGAGGCTGTAAGGACCCCAAGGGAGGCCCAGGAGCCCAGTATGTCTCCTGTGGCATCAGTTCCCATGACCCAGTGGCCCTGTGGAAGAATCACATCAAGCTGCTTCTGTCCTACATCCCAGAGGAGGGGACACGTTTTGAGCACTGTAGGCAGTTGTGGGAGCCTGTGGGTTTGCAAATCCTCACATTTATTTAGGAATGGCAAAGTCTGTGTACATGTTTCATGCACAGGACAGATGGGTTGTAGGGAGTGAGTGAATGACAGCCTGTTTTGGTTACATTGGCTGCAAGCAAGCAGCTTGTTAAATGAGGAGAAATGAGGACAGCATGAACTCCAAAAGCTGAAGGCAATGCAGAAATTTCTAGCATCTTTTAGAGCAAAGTCAGAACATGCAACAGCTCTGTTCAGACATCAGTGCCAAGTTTTAAGGAGCAAATAAAATAGTTTGCATTACTTCAGAATTCAGACTGAGGATTGCAAATTACTCTTCCACTCTTAGAAACCCAGGTAAACTCCAGGAGTGTCAGTGGGTTGGACCAGGTCCAGACTTAGAAGTATTTTAGGATTTCCTCAATTTGTGTGTGCCTGGGGGATGCTGAAGAACACATTTTTATGTTTTAATTAGCACTATTTTTTTGTTTTCCTTTTTAACTGGATGTGTTTCTTCTGTATCGCAACCATTACTCCTTGCAGAATTCCGTCTCACAGGTTATTTTAAAAGCCACCCGAACTTACATAACTGACATGAAGTTCTCTGCCAACAGATTTGCTGTTGCCATTTTCTTTTAAGACTTGGCTGCAGGTCTTGTATAGGTCTATGGGTTAGCACATTTACTCCAGAAACAGGAGAACCACTCCTGTGACTGAAAGGGGCCCCTGGCTGTCCTACATGGGGAAGGAAGGGGTGCAGAAGTCCCATGTTCATCTTGCTTTTGGTGAAAGAGTTATCTGTTCATTTCTGTAGGTTCACCTGGCTAGGGAGAAATTGCAAGAGTGTTCAACTACTAGCCTGCTTGTTAGGATGCTGATGGGAAAGGCACACTGGAGTCCCCCCTCCCGAAGGATCTTGAGTCTCATTCTCTGCCAAAGCTGCAGGGCAGGGGTCAAAATGTGAGGCAGGAGGGCTTCTGCATACAGTGCCTGTGCTTAAAAGTGAGCAGCCCCAGCCCAGATACCCCTCAGAGCTGGGATTGTGCCAAGCTCTTGCCCGTAATGGAAGCCCGAAGGCATTCATGTAATATTAAGCACTAGTTTTGTTAAAACCAGTTTAAACCACAAACTTGAACAAGGTAGTTTCTGCAACAAAGCAAGCATAAAGTGAGATATTGGGCATAAACTCTCCCTCGTCCCCCATGCAGCCTGACAGCTACAACTCTTCTCCACTTTCCATGGCCTCCTGCCTTGCAACAAACCCACGGCTCCTCAGGGGCCACTGAAAATAAAAAATCTTTCCATCACCTCTGCCTGGATTTGTCCCCTTTTCAGTCAGTTCATGACAGTCCTTGGTCATCTACTGTCCCATGAGCTCCATCTGTCTCTGAGGGCACAGGTAGGGCTTGGAGGATGTTTGCCTCCTTCCCTACTGCTCAGCTACAACTTTTGTCACAAAATCCACAGTGTTTACCTATACTCCTGTAGGTCACTCTCCACAAGCACTCCTGGGGATATGTGGGCTAGCCCAGGTGACAGCTCTGTGAGTCAGCCGTCTCAGTTGCCAGCCACATCCATCAGGAGACATGCCATACCTCCAGCAAACCAAGGGATCAGAGATCTGTGCCTTCCCCAGCTTTGCTGGTCTGGGTCTCCTTAACACAACTGCCTTTCTGAGGGGACTGTGCTGACAAAACACTCCCCTTCCGATGGTACCTTGTGTCAGACTGGGTATAATCACCTCCTTTTCCTTAAGCATAAGGGTTTTGGGAAGAAATACACCCACACCATTTCATGCACTGGCCCCTTTATTAGACTTCTTGAGGGGGTTCTCCAGTGCTGGAGGCTACAGCAACCAGTGGAGAGGGACTGTTGGAAAAAAGCACGGGAAAAAGGGAGACAAAACCAGAAAATAAAAGTCAGATTTGCTGTGCATATAAAAGAACACCACAAACGTGTTAATGGAGCACTTGCATAGCAGGGTTTTCCAATGTCTAAGCATAAAGAAAATTTATCAGTTGCTTCATCAGCACATAAAGTTCTGACCCAGCTGTGGTGGTAAGATACAGCTAAAGCATTCTGGCTTGTGGGGGTACCTCCTACCAAGGGGGTGAGCAATGCCAGCACTTGGCACCAGACTGTTGCACTTCATTCATCCGGCAAGACATCTACAACGCCATTCCAAGATGCACCAAGGTCTTCAGCATTGATGAAAGCATAATGCTAAGAAGAATCACTGATTCACACCATAATATAGAAGTATGTAAAATTTTCTTCTATATGAAAAGAACACCTTTTAAGAAAGGTAAATCCTGCTCTCTTCCAGCACCAGTGTGTATCTGGTGTATCACCACTGAAGACATGAGCAGCAGCAAGGACAGAGGGTTGTTTAGACAGTTTGGCCTTTTCCATGCCTTCCCATTGGAGCAGAAATGTTATCTCAAACCCATGTGTTTAATCTTGAACATGTTAAAAAAAAGTCAGTGTATCAAAAAATTAAATTGTTCTTGGAAATAGATCTACATTGCTCCATGTGCAGGGCTATACTTTCAATGTACAGCTTCACAACTTGAATTTCTACATCTTGTTTCATTGAGGGTTGGAACAATCCTTTCAAGCTTTACATCTAAAGCACAAATTTCTCATACTGCTAAGAGGCAGATATGCTATAAATGCTGCTAGGGACTCTGCTGTGGTTTTATCACTCAGGGAAACAGGTTTGATTTCCTGAGCTACAGGCCCTCAGAGCCACTCAGAAGCTTTGCCATGCACCTTGTCAGAGTTATGGTGCAGGTTGCACCACCTTAAATAGGGCTCACAAGAATCAAAAGTATCACCTGCTCCTTGTATGAGACATGAAGGAATAGGCACAACCTGAAATACTTTTGGTACTTCCAGCTTCAATTAGTAACAATTCCCTAATCTGGAGCAAAAGAAACATCTGAGGTAGGAATAACCAGACTGACATGAGATTAGCTCAGTTGGTTGGAGAATGATTCTAATAACACCAAGGTTGTGAGTTTGATCCCTGTATAGGCCATTCACTTAAGAGCTGGACATGATGATCCTTGTGGGTCCCTTCCAACTCACTCTATAATTCTGTGACACATTCAGGAAGATTTTGCCTTGATTACCTGCTCAGAAAAACTTGCAGCTCTGCTCCCACAGCCAAATATTTCTGCTCTGATTTCTTAGACCAGCCCCCAGCTAATGCATTTAATTTCATGCAAATTGACTGCTAGTACATCTGACTGATCTCTTGAAAAGGCTCTGAGGGGTGAGTGACCCTCAATTACTGCGGACAGGGAACCTGTTTCTGTAAATTTTCCCTTAGGAAGGAGATCAGAACATATTCAACCTGCTCTTTTTTCTTCTTCATGTATTTACTCTGCACGTAAACATAACTGATTTACAGTTGGAATATCCAGTACATCTACAGCAACTGTTACTTGTAATCCAAGTTGCAAAGCAGGAAAGCCAATTCACTATACTATGTTGCTACACAAGGTGCATCTGTCCCTTGGAAAGGGAAGAGGCATGATCAGACCCATAAGTTATTTCTCCAAAAACAGTGAAAGGATCTCTGCTTTCTTCCACGGGGGAATGTGTTTCTCTAGAAGGTGAGACAAGAGCAAGAACAGCACTGCAGGAAACTAAATCATTATTTGTCAGGGTGCTACTCAGAGAAGAAAACACAAGGGAGCAAAATTTAAAGACAGAACAAACAATTTCTTTATTCTTCAAAGTGCATGCTCCCTTAAATACTGCTGGGCTTCTCAGAGCTAACAGCATCTCTAGCTTAATGATGCGCAGATTGTAAAGTTTAGATGCAAGTAAAGCTTTGTCTCCCCACATTTAGTAGCCAAATGAATCCAGACCCCAGAGAACAATGTTTCTGAGATCATAAGCCAAGAAGAGTGGTTTTATGTGACAACACGCTACTGCATGTAACACCGAGTGAAAATTTTCCCAAATTTATGCAACACACAGAGCCTGTGCTCTCCTTGACACAAGCAGGGGGTCTAATGATGCCAAAAGACAAATAGACATTACAGAATAAACAGGGAGATATACTGGTATTTGAAGAAACACTGTGACAGAGAACCCCCTCACTGAAGGGGTAAAAAAAATAAAAAAAAATCATGAAGAAGTCAGCTACTTGTCTCTCTAGGAGCTTGCTTATATGAAACAAGAGTAGTAAACCACAAGCTGTGTAGAACTCAAGAACCACATCTGAAGATGTGCTGCCCTTTTCTCCCAAAGAGCAGCACAGCAGCAGGCCCTCAGCAGTAGAGAGCACACAGCGATCCTCAGTCACACTGCACTGCCCCACTGCTGCCTTAAGGTCCCCTGCAGAAACTCCCACCTTAGTGTTGATTCAAGGCAGGTTCTGCCAATTAGGTGATCATGGGCCCCATCCAATTAAGTATGACTAATGACATCTAGGGACCATTACTTGGAAACTCTGGATCAGCAGATTGTTTTTAAGAAGAGAAGCAAATTACTAAGAAAAATCTCTGAAAACTGAAGTTCCTGGACTGACAAATACCCAGCTATATCAATTGATCCACAAAGCATGTCTCATGCTATTTTGGGTAAAGAACTGCTCACATGCTGTGTGCTAGAAGCGAACAGAAATACATGCTGACCCACCTGACCTGTGTATATTCTACAGATTGGAGCATGATAAATTCCATTGATCTGTGTCAATCCACAGGTACATGGCCACTGAAAATACCACGCATGAGACTGCACCGACAGCACTACAACTTGTCTACTAGTCCCCAGAATCAGTCATGAACCCCAAGAGTGGTTTCTCCATCAACTCTGCCCATTTTCGTTTGGTAAACAGTGACATTTCCCCTGGTTTACAACTGAAGCTAAAAATAACTCTCATAATTTCCTGAACTTCATCATAAATGTGTTTTATGCAGTAAGCATAAGCACTGGGAACAAACTGGGGTTATGAATAGCTGTGAAGAACCAACAGAGGATCAGGGTAAATTACTCTTCAAGGGGGGGACGATGCTTTGAACAGATCACAAAATACCACAAATTGGAAACCAACACAACCTCTTTAAAAACACATTACCAAGAAAATAATTCAAACAGTATTCAGAGTTTTGAGGTTCGGGTTTTTTTGCCCACAGTTTACTGACTTAAATGAAACCAAACTGACAAATAGAAGAAATAAGATCTGTGTTCCTCATGCCTCCTCTCTAAGACAATCCTTTAGCATGAGCAGCTAGGAGCTCCTCCGAGTACGAACGCCAAGAGAGACCACAGTGCCACAACACCAGAGACTCTAAAGGGCAAGAATAAAAAAATGTTGTTAGGCTACTTATATTTAGGGCTTAATTTTTGTCATGTTAAGTCCCGAGATTCTTCCAAACCATGTCAGGCCAGAAATTCACCCTTCATGAGCATCACTGCCACCACCTCACGAGGGGGGTGCACTTTGAATCTGGAATTCTCTCCCACTACCAAGCTTTCAACTCCACTGTAAAACAAACACATCCATCCCACCTGGGAGACTCTGCCTTCCTCTCGTCAAGCTTATTAGAGCCGGCACTACAGCTCACTAAGATAACCACCTGTCTG
This sequence comes from Formicarius rufipectus, assembly GCA_013399695.1. Taxonomy (NCBI): domain Eukaryota; kingdom Metazoa; phylum Chordata; class Aves; order Passeriformes; family Formicariidae; genus Formicarius; species Formicarius rufipectus. The sequence continues at coordinate 321,815 of VXAU01000081.1, read as the reverse complement.
TTATGATAGCACATACGTAGTTTTGTGCTATCCATGGGGTAATATTCCCAGTTAACCTTCAATTCAATTTATGATTAAAGTCCAGTTGCCCAAGACTGAAAGCTCCTGAGTCAGCAAGCAAACCTGTTTCTGAGCCCCTCAAGCCCCTGAAGGGCTGGCAGGAGAAGAAACGCACAGCACACCACTGCAGTGACAGGGCCTTGGACCCTGAAAGGAAGACTTCCCCCCCCCACTCCCCATTCCTGTGCTTCCCGTAACTCACTGCAGCAGGCAGTTCACGAACGGAGAATGCCTCCAGTGGTGATAGACGGAAACCTGCAGGTGAGGGTGATGCTTGTAATCCCGCAGGACAAGCCTGACACTGGAACGAAAGCACGTCTTGAGCTGTGGCTCGCAGACTGCTTACAGCGTCCCACAGCTCAGGGCAGGAATCTCTATCTAAGAGCTGTCACAGCAGAGAGAGGGTGGGATGAAGACTTTGATCAGAGGAGCAAAGGACAAAAATTGAGACCTTCTGATCACTTACTGGTTGTATGTATTGGAGAGCAGAATGAACTGGTTCTTTGAGAGCTGTCTGACATCAAAGCGACAAAGACCTTTAAACTCTTGGTAAATCTGTCTCTCATTCAGCCCTGGCCAGCCTCGGACGTGAACAACCAAGATAGGAGGATGATGGCAGGGAGCATCTTCCCCAGAAAAGTTCTGGAAAATATACAATATTGAGACATACCTGAATTTGTAAATACTAAAGAAGTAACATTAATATAATCAGAAAATATGAAAAATGTGAGAGGTTGCAAAATGCAGCTGTTTATAACATAAAATTATTTTTCTTTAATGCCGAGACTCATCTAAGCATCACTTATAAAGGCAAACTGTCACAATTACCATGAAAAAAAACACAAGAAAAATAGCAATGTAAGCTGACTAGAGCCATCTTACAGAATAAGAGTATGAATACATTTCACAAAGCAGAAATTCAACTCATTTGCCATTTTAAGAGGTCCATTGTGTCACTTCTACGATGACAGTTTCTGCCAAGGTGAGCCCCAGCACCAGTGGATTCTTCTTCTCTAATGAAGTCACCAACTAGGCTACTGACCTATGCACCCCACAAACTGGTCACAGACCTGCAACTCATACGCACAATGCTTGAAACACCACCTCGGATGAAATTCACTTTGTTCACATGCTCAGATAACATGGTGAGATACTGTGAGAAAGAAGGATCAGCCTCCACTGCATCACTAAATCAAAAAACAAAAGAGAACAAAGTTTTGTTTTTTCCCAGTGCTGCACTGCTGAGCAGTGTCAAGCTCTTCAGGCAATGACAAAATAGGTATTTGAGGTCTTGGTATCTCCTACAGAAGTCACAAAGCTGAAAGCAAAAGGAAGGATTTTGAACAGTTGCCTCTTATGAACTGAAGGCACTGATTCACAGACATTTCAAAAATGGAAACTAATGGAAAATTATTTGACCCTTACCCAAGTGAGCTGAACTTGAGAGAGGTCATCCAAGGATAAAGAAGTCACAATGTCATTTTCCAACCTCTGAGCCATAGCATGGCCCCTGATTTCATTTTTAAAATGTCAGCTTTGACATAAAGCTACTACTTTCAGATTTATAAAATAAAAATCTAATTATAACATGACATTTCCAGTAACACTTTCTTTTATGCAAAAGGAAGGCCAGCCTGCAAAACAAAAGTCAGCCAGAGCAAATGGATGACTGTTTTCCATAGAATCCATCCATATAATGCAATTTTCAGTAAACCTTACTCACTTTGTGGATCTGCAGAGTAGCAGATGAGCTGACATCAGAAGAACTAGAAGGAATAATGAGGTGGCATTAGAACAAAGCTAAAGAAACGTAACTAAATAAATAGAAAGCAAAAATTCACTAAAGTGCAGCTAAGTTACTAAGAGCAACAGACTGTATATAAACAAATATTGCTCAGCATCAAACAGGGCTACAGAGCGGGAAAGGAATTGCCAAGTCCCAACACAATCTCTGAAGGAGTCTGTAAGAAGCATTTTACCTGAACCACAGAGAAACGCATCATAGCCTGCCTCATGGGGAGATTTCTTCTCAGCTGTAAGTGTCCAACAAAATAAAGAAGTAGTAAACATATTTAGCATGCTCTGAAAACTGCTGCACTGCAGAATTCTAACATTCATAATATCAACTGTACTGGAAGGGGGTTTTTCCCCCTCAGCTCGGTTTCCTTCCTCACCTGAAAACTTTACACTCTGTAGAAAGTCTGTGCTTCTTCCATGCATTTTAAAACAATACCAACAAAAAGGCAGCAATTACATTAATGTTTGAAAAGCTTAGCAAGATGCACATGGAAAAATTTCAACTTTTATGAACAACAAAACCAGTGTTGTGTATGTTATTTATGGTATGGGACCTACTTCAAAACACAGGAGGCCCTGTACTGCGGAGCTGCCAGGAGAAGCCAGAAAACATCTGCCTCACAGCCAGTAACACATCACATACTGGACACAATGTTCTGTATATGCAGCACCACTAACCCTGCACACTAGCCACCAAGTTCCTACTACTTTCCAGGACCTCCTTGTCATTAGCTCGCACTACTTTCCCTTCTAGGACAGCTATTTCCCACTTCCCCTTGTCTCTTCCAAGGGCTACTGACTCTTCACAGCCCCAAGTCAGGCTCTGTTCAGCCCAGGTTACTGTAAATGCTGTCTGTGCTTGCAGCATGATGCAAACCTGCCCTGTGTTACCCTCGGCAGATAGTAGGGCCATGCAGGGACATACCTGGGAGCCCCTTTGGGTCTGGACAAAAATGTGTATCAGCAGGTCTGTGCATATTCAGCAGATGCATTGGCCTTTCCTCATGCTTTGCATGTGGTCAACCACAGAGTAAACCAAAACCCTTTTACCTACTGGACTTTGAAGATTTGCTTAAGAACATACCGTATCTTGAGCAGTCACTTGCAAGAGCTATAACTGGCCACGGTGGATCTTTGGGACTTAGGCTGCTGCTGAAGACAAGTGGATGTGTAAGATTTTTGTCTTTCCTCTGTATGTTACATACAAGTTATTGTTCTCTAGTTACCTGCAGCTTCACTTCGAAAAAAGCCACTGAAGACTTTAAAAGGAACTTTGGTAGTGTTCTGTGAAAACGTTAAAAAGCTTATATGGATAGTACCTTCCAGTTCTCTTTCTGAAAACTAACTCCTAAATACTTCCTCAGTCTCTTCTCTCACTCAAAACTTGTAACCAGCAAATCTGTCCTAACTGGATACGTAAAAATGTGAGCAGAACTAAAACCCCAAGGAAAGGGCTTCACTAGATGGTTCTATTTGAATGGCAAACCCTGAAGGATAAACAGACAGCCATGGAATGACTGAAATAAAAGGAAGACCAAACAAGCATAAAACCTCTGAGAATCTGCAGTTTGAAATGGCTAAGAAACAAGCAATCAAAGTCTCAGTATCCCAGTACTGTTTTGGAAAAATACTGATATTGCATCTCCTTCTTGGGACTAGGGGGTAAGGGGAAACAGGCAAAATTTTGCATTCCTTAGACAAAATTGACATGAAAAAACTTAGCCACAAAAGAAGTGTAAAAGAAGAAAAGTCCTCTAGCACATCATCACTAAGCTCATGAGATACAGTACCTACTCATGTGTTCCACTTGAACATTGCATTTAGTTACTGCTTTGGGCTCAGTGCAGCCCTCTGTCAGGAGCAGGCATTTGAAATTAGGATGTATTTTCACTGAGAACTGAAACTAATTTCAGAACACAGCATAAGCAACATAATTTTCAAGTTGCACGTATGACTGTCTGCAAGCCAAAGTTGTGTCCAATGAAGTAATGGTGACACAGTATCAGAAACAAATAATTTATTTAGAACAAGTAATTTACTACACAACTACTTTATAAGAAAGATGTGCAAACCTTTCACTCTTAAATTTAGAAAGACAGGAAACCAATTGAAAAACGTTTTGGAGGAGGGAAAGTATGAACACATGGAATTACTGACTTTGGAATGTCTTTCCAAAGAAAACAGAGATTGTCCACCACTTACCTGCACAAAATTGTATACACCTCCAAAAGACTAGGTACTCTAGGAAACAGGTGACTCTACAAAAGAAGAATGTGTTAGAAGATCAAGCAAGACACACCGCACGGTAAGAGTTCAATTACTTGTACTGGTGATTCATTAAGTGAGTTCTAAAATTAGAATGCCCCAGGGCAACACTGAGAACTGGTTGCAGTTCTGAAACCACAGGGCACTGAGGAAAGACATCCTCTCTTCTGAGTGAAAGACAAGCTTTAACTCCAAACAAAGAGACCTGTGCATCTCACCTTGTGCATAGATTTTATTACAGTCTTGGTGTCTATGAGGACAGGAAACAGGTTGTGAATGTTCCTTTTAAACTCCTCATAGCTTTCTGAAAGCAAAACACATGTGGAAAAAGGCATTATGAAACTGAGGAAAAGCCAATGGTATCACAAATTAGTAGGAAAGAGAGGTGAAGGCAGACAACAATGAACTGTTCCAGCAGTTCAGGTTCAGAAGAGCGAACTATCATTGCCACTGACTAAGCACTGCAGGTGTCTAGGGTGGCAAAAGGCCACTGCACCTCCTGTTCCACCCCCACTGCAACGGCAGCAGCCTAGGACAGCAGCTATATACAGCTTTACCTGGAAGGGGCTTGTAGAACTTCTCATGAAAATGCATAAGGTCCATAAGCATGTTGTGTCCCACCAGGGGCTACGGGAAGAACACAAATATAGCAGCCCATTGCAATGTATTACCAGAGAGAGCTCAGAGATAACCAACTTTAGGCATGGCTAACATTTACAACCCTTTCCTCCAGCAGACAGCATCCACACATGCTCACCCAGGAGTCATTCAGGCTGCAATTCTCACAGGAGGACTACTGCTCACAGGAAATCAGACTTGTGGACTCTGAGGAGGGTATTTTTTAAGCAGCATTCTATATTCAGTAGACCTAAGGAGCTAGGTGGATTCTCAGCTCAGCTGAACACTGGTAAAACGTTCCAGCCATCAGATTTATGCAGTGACTCACAAGGGCATGGACAGGCTTTGCCCACACATCACCCATAGTCTTCTGAAGATACAATCCATTCAATAAGCTGCATATACAGAACATAAAAACTTCCACATAAAGTCAGACCAATGCTTTACATGGTACAATAAATTGGTCTGTCACATGCTGAAAAGCATAACTTGCCCAAAAGGCAAGAATCTGCTCAACTTTCTTAGATGGTGACTCATGTTGTGTAACACCAGAATTTTTAACACTGGTTAAAAAGATATGAAAATATGAAAATGAGATATGAAAATGATATGAAAATGAGAATAGGAATAAGTCATTCTACCTTCTTGGCTTTAACAAGTATGTGGAAGAGGTTGGTGAAGCCCCGGGCAGACAGGATAATGAGCTCCTTCCGACAGTGGTCATAAGAAGAGTTCTCCAGAAGCTGACGTTGCTGTGGACTCACTTTTTTCACCATTACCTGAAAAGAACAGTCAGCAAGTATCTCAGCCTCCCATGCCAGTGGTATGTACATTGCTCACTGGAGTTCAGTAATGCTGAGGGTGAGTTCAGCTTCAAGGCTATGAAGGACAGAGAAACTGTGCATCCCCTGGGACTTTAGGACTGTCTCACTTCTATATGGACATCAGTGCTCCAGTAACTAAAGAGACCTGCTCTAAGAGTGTCTTATTAAGAGCATTGGTAGGAACTACAGGGTTTCTCTGGAGCACAAACAAACCAAATTTAATTTAACTTGATACCAATATGGTAAGTTCGTGGCACTGAAAACTCAGAAGCAAATAGCAATCACACAGAGTCCCCAAAGGCAATGTTTCAGGTGAGAAAGTTGAGTAAAAAAAAAAAATTTCTCTAAACTACTTCTTAGCAACTGATATCATACTCATGCCATGGTTTGAGAAGTTCACAGCCATAAGTTTAATACACAAATATTGCACAAAATGTAAAACAGCAGCAGCAAATAGCAAAACCACGAATCACACAATAGAGAGTAAAAGTCTTTGAAGAAACTACATGGCAAAAGTCAGCAAAAGAAAATCACAAAAAAAAAAAAAAAAAAGACTAAAAATGTACATTCTTGTGGAGGTACTGAAGGAGAAACTTAAAATGGTCTGAAGACATAAAGAGAGTTCCTCCAAAAGTGCCTCAAGGACAATTTTTAGTTCAATGTATTTTGTGGCTACAGAACATAAACCAGAGTTACTCAGTTTTCTGTATCCCTTGCATTGGGATCCAACAATCACCATTTCCCAGAACATTCTTTTGTCATTGTTTTCTCCTCCTAGACCCTATCATTTCAGAGTCCCTGCAAAAATGCCAGTCTTATCGGTCTAGACAGAAGCCCTCTTTTCAAAGATCCACATTTCCATCTCACCTTCTTGTTTCCAAGAGGCTCTGTCCAAACATTTTGGAGAGCCTGCCTCAGAACCAGCTGAACTTCAAGCACATTATAGTCTGTGACAAAAACAAAAGAAGTTAGTGTAAGCTTCCTTCCTATTAGGGAAAACACATTTTTCTAGACAGGACTGACCAGATGTTTCTCCTCCAGTGTACAGAAAATATTCTTGAACTATGATCCTGGTACATTACCAAACACAATGACAGAAAGAAAACAAAACAAAAAACAACAAAGCAAAACAACAAATACAAACAAACAAACAAAAACCCCACCAAAAAAAGACCACACACACACACCAAAAAAAACCACCCACCAAAAAAAAAAAAAGGCACAAAAACCCCCCACAAAAGTCACTGAAAATTTCAGGCAAGTAAGCTTTTGTAAGGACACAAAACAAAGGATAAGATTAACTGAAAAGGGAGAAAGGCTACTCCTCTGAAAAAAAAGACACTACAGTTTCAGAATGTTTAAAAAAACCAGACTCGAAAGCCAAGCAGATGAGAGGTACCAATGTATTCTCCCCTGCAGCTGATAAGAAACTTCTGAATAGCATTCAAAGAGACACCTCTGTCTTACTGCTTACTTAAATGTCTTGTCACAGCTGCTCACCATTGCCAGACTCTATTAAGTATCAGCATCATAGCTACTATAGCTGACAAAGTATATAAACAGCACAGTCTCCACCTCTCTAAAAAACATCAACACACAATGCCTTGAATACTCTCTGTCCTTCCTAATCTTTTCTGTATTTTAGTCTCTGACCCAGAGGATTAAGCTCTGGGTTCTCTGAACAAACCTACAATTTATTCCCTGCTAAAATTCCTTGTCCTTCAACTCTTTCACAACAGCACAGAAATTCCTCAACTCTGCTGTAGCGCTCCCAAAACCTAACACAGGTGGTAAATGGCCTTTTCATTCTCCATTGGTATGTATGTGTCTCCATGGTGTTCCTTGCTGCTTCACATGTGAGGGCACTTGAAAGGAGACCAGCTTTTCCTTTCTCCAAGGGGATGAAAATCAACAACAAAAAAAAAGAGATCACTCAGGATTAAGTCAAAGATTATCCTGATTCAGAGCAACTAAAAATTCTCCAGTAGCTGCTCTGAAGAAGCACAAAGTGAAAGTCAATTGCTACAAAGCATATTCCAAGCACCCAGACACACACTTCAGGAAGACTCACCACCTCAAAAGAGAAGAAAAGCAGAGTCCAGAGATTAACTCCTGACAGAAACTGAAGTGTAAACTGGGGCAAAGAGTTGTGAAGGCAGGATGGGCACTGGCGCTTTCCTTCTCAAGAGAGCAGTTTAAGAGAACAGGCAGCAAAGCACAGTAGCAGCCCCGTAGGTTCAGAACTAATGAGGCCACTCAGAGTCCACCAGTGCCTAAAGGAGGCACCTTGTTTCATACCATTCAGATCTTGCAGAATCATAGTCTCCTCTTCCTCTGCTGCAGCTATCCAACAGGTCACTTCATCAATAGCCTTCTTCAGCACATCCTTGTCCACACCACTAGTGCTGGATGAGGGGAAAAGAGGCAGTGTGAGAAATGCTCTTTACAGATGAAGCCTTGTGCCTTGCCATGGGAATGCAAAGGCATCATTTCCCAACATTCATCCAATTCTCCACACCTTGTATCCTGTGATCTCAGTCTTTGTTCAGACAGACCACTGCATGCTGGAACAGCTGGCAGTGAGGCGTTCAGACCAACAGGCTTCAGTTTTTCCACAAAACATGATCCAAGCGAAGCTGAGCCATCAACACAGTCAGTACGGAGTAGCCACCTCTCTGAACAGTACTCACCTGCGGAATTTCCAGCAACCTGCTAAGAGATGCTGCCTAAGGTTCTTCTCCTGTACCTCATTCATGTATGGGATCCCATCTTTGAGGAACTGAGGAAGGAAAAAAATGCCAGGTTGGTCATGTTCCCTTGGATCTTCTTACAGCACATCAGAGAATTAGCAGGTTAGCCAGGACAAACAAACTGTAGGCAATCCAACGTTCATGGAGGAAAGAAAAGGATTTTTGCCAACTCTAATATATATTTTTTGGCTCTGCTTTTACCTTGCCTTTAATGAGATACTCCCAAGTGTCAAGTATCAGATGCTTCCTGCCCAGAATTGCAAAACAGTACTGTTATGGGTGACATTCTCCATTTTATGGGAAATGTGGCAATATGTAAGATACAGGTGAACGGATACTTCCCTATCTTTGTGGCCAGCAAAGACACCCACTGGAGTCTGTTTAGTAACTCCTCAGCTCACCAGAGACAGGCAGGAAAATCTGCCTTAAGCTGACAGAGATGTGGTTATTGCCTCTATGTTAGTTCAGAAAAAAACAGCACTATCCCTGTTGATAGCAAACTGCACGATGCATTCACACTTTAGCAAGATGTTATTTACTGCAGAAACATAGTGTTTAGGGATACTAATCCTGATTTCTTCTGTAACTGCACAGATTTCCTTTGTTCTGGATTTTTGGTAGAGAGACTACATACCTTATTATAGTCAAAGCCATAATGAGACAGGAACTGAATGCTAGACGCAGAGAGGGTGAATTCAACATCCCCAACTCCCAGTGTTGAGGGAAAAAGAAAAAAATTGTATGAATGCACCACATACCTGAAATGAAAAGAAAAATCTCTTGAAGATAATTACAAGAAATAACACCACCCTCCCCCCTCCCAGGAATTATGTATAAAGTTTCAACTACACGGTCTTCATTATAACAGAAAACTGCTTTTCCACGTACTTGTTTGAATTTTCTTTTGAGAATATTGCCAGCCCTGCAAGAAAGAAACCTCCATTGAGATGGTAAAGTTTAGCTGGATGTCTACAGATAGTGTGTAGATTAGATAACGAATGTGGGGAACCTCTCATGAAGTACATGTTTTCCACTCACTAATGTCACAGTGCAAACCCTAACAGCAACTGCCAGACCACTCCTCAGCTCCCTGAAAGCTGAACAAGACAAGTTTTTACTGCTAAGTGGGAAAAGGAGTCAAGTCTGATTATAAAACAAAGACTGAGCAATGGACAAAAGGTGAGCTGTGAACAAAGCCTCTGGTTAGGCATTCACAGATGGGTCTGTGGGTCCAACTACACTACAAAAATGATTGAAGGAGCTGGGCATCAGAAAGGACTGAAACAGGGGATTTACTTCTCATGTTCTTTTTTATTTTCTGTTAATCCCTAAAAGGCACATTAAGGTCTTACATACCCTAAGGATTTGAATATTTGAATCAGTTTTGGAGCTTGCTTCTTGTTTCCTTATTGGTTCTTAACTGCGAATAGCCCTCCTCCACAGACACGTTCTCTTTTTTATTTTTTTGTTATTTTAGGAGTATCAGAAATAGTAGCCTTCATTCTCCTCTGACAGTCCCCTTACTCATGCACTACATCAAATGACAAAGCTTTGAATAGGAGCTGCCATCATATGTGTCTTGTTTGCATTCTGTAATTTAAAAGTTGTGTATTTTTAACTGCTACCTTTAGATATAATCAACTTTAGACCACTAAAAATTATACAGCCCACTTGACTTCACATTATTTTAAATATTAAAAAGTTGATAGTATTAAACATAAGGGGGGGGCAAAAAAAAAAAAAAAAAAGTCTTTGTAACAAGTGAATTAAGACCAGAGTCTCCCGCAGGACCCACCTGTTGGCAAATGCTGGTAACCTGTAAGACTTCAGGGGATCGCTTTCTGTGTCAGAGCAGCACTTACCAAGTTGAGTAACAGTGAAGCGCTGAACACTCTGCCTGGCCTTCAGGTACCGCTCCACAGGGGAATCAAACAGGCTAGGCACAAAACCAGAGTTGGGGAAAAGAGAGCGGACACACAAAGGTTTGTTACGCACTGGCTGCTCTCACAGAGCTAGAGCAACAAGTCTCCCTCACATTTCAAGTCCAACAAGTTTTACCTGGGCTTGTTGTTTTGTGGGAAAGTTGAATACAACCCAGTAAACTCCGTATCAACAGCTGTTGAGGTGGAAAGAAAGTTAAAAAGTGATTTTGAAATCTGAGGCAGGTGCTTGACCAGGACGGGGACAGGGATCTCTCAAACACTTCACCTTAACCTCTTGTCAAACCCACCAGCAGCTGGCCCAAGAGAAAAGGCAACCAACTGCTGCGGGGCTGCAGTCTCCAGTTCCCTGATCCCTGTGGCAGGAAGAGGCCCGGCCACACACACAAACACACACACACACACACACACACACACACACACACAGGAGGGGCACCGGGAGCAGTGTGTGTGTGTCCAGCCCCGTAACCCCGGGGGCCCCCGGCGCTCCCAGCCGAGGCCGGCGCCCCACCGAGGACTCCCCCTCCAACCCCGACCCTCAGCGCTCGCTGTTCCCCGGCTCAGCGGCACCAGGACCCGCAGCGATACGCCTCACTGCGGGCAAGGGCGGGCGTGACCGGGCTGTGCTCTCACCCACGAAGGCGGCACGGCGGATGCGACGCCGGAGGCGCGGCAGGCTGCGGGCGAAGCCCTCCGCGCCCACTTCCATGGCCGCGCCCGCCTCGGGAGCGAACGGGAAGGGCGGGACCGCGGCGGCGCCCGGGGTAACCCGGGAGGCGGGAACAAAGGGCACGGAGGGTGTTTTTAGCGTGGTGTCAGGAGAACGCTGAGGATTCAGTGCTGGGCTGTGCTGAAGCTGCACTCTGCTGGCCCTCGGCATGGTGCTGCGGCATCCATCTCTCCCAGGGGCTGAAAGCACCTGGCAGGAGATACAGCACCAGGATACAGGTACGGAAACTGCAGGGACCAGGCTTGGCCTCTCTGAACCAGGTGCTGCTTGTCAGAGGGGTGCGAAGACACTGAGTGCCGATGAGCTCACAGAGACACTGACAGCAGCAGCGTACGGGCAAGCAGCTGGCACAGCAGAGAATGGAGCGAGCTTCTTACTGCCTACAGCTGGCATTTGTGCAGCTTCCCAGTTAGAATGGCAATGTTGCAGGAAACCTACAAGGATGAGTGAGGGGAATTCCATCTTTTTTACCAAGATTAGCACATACTCTATTACCATTCTCAACATTCTCATAAGGACTACATTTTGCTAAATTAGACTGGCAGCATACAGGGATCAAATATCAAAGCATTTTCAGAGTTCAGATTAGAATAAATAAAATGCCAAAAATAAAATGTACTTTAAAACTGTTGAAGTATGAAGTAAATTTTGTCAACCTACCAGGCTGAGCTATGATGTTTATTCTAACCTTAACGGTGCTGATCATTTTAGAATCAAGTATATCACACAGTTCTGTCCATTTAAAAGTATTTTATTATAAGATGACACATTCCAAGTTTTTCCAGCTCTGGACCTGTATACACACTTAAAGAAGTGATCCTTTTTCCTTGGAAAGTCCTCCTAGCAGTCTCCATTTTACCGATAGATCCTTCGTGGCTCACGCAGAACAACACCACCCTCCTCCATAGCTTTTTCGAATTCCTGAATCTTATTTAAAAGACAGAGACGCAAGTAAATACAAAGAAAAGCCATCCGTGCTGAAGTATCAGTGGGGACATGTCACACAGAGGGCAGAGGTTAACAGCTTCACAGAAGTGTAATACCAGGAACTGCAGCTTGTCAAGGCTGCCTTTTTGAGTGTTACAAGGAGGGGGTGTCAAACCACATTAAGAAAATTAATCGTGAAGCAAAGTAAAATTAATGCCTAAAAAGGAAAAAAGGGACAAAGAAGCAAGGAGATGAGTACTTGCCGAGTCACAACGATATTCCCAAGGGATAACAGCTTTGAAGTTCACAAAGTTGATTCCTGCTTCCAAACAGCGCTGTGCCATTACACGGCCAAGGTTTTTGCATGCAGATACACCCTTGGGACTGTATAAGTGTCTTTTTATGGCCCACTCTCGAGTAGAGGCAGATACCACAACATCCCCATTGGAGCGCTCAACAAAGGCTTCTACATAATGCTGTGTCCGCTCAAGCCGTAATCTGAGTGCAGGAAAGAAATAACACAGGATTATGATGTCTTTTCTAGAGAACACATTCAAAGGCTTAAATAACTCCCTTTATGAAATAAAATTGAATGCACTAGCATGATATTATACAATATGATATATGTAGGATTTTGGTGATTAGGACATAACATTCGTATTATTAGTTCAGAAGAGTGAAATTCCAAGAGCAATTTTACATCAGAGTAACTGCTCAGGTCCTACTTTGCTTCAGACCGGCACCCACACCAAACCAAGCACTGTACACCTGCACAGTGAGGAACAGGTACATATGAGCTAGATAGGGGAACTGCTCCAGCAGAAATGGAACTTTAAGGTTGCTACGCAGCGCTCTAGAGGCTTGTGCTGCCACAGCAGGTAATGCCTCATTGAGATCTGCAAGGTGTCAAAGAGTACCTTCTAAGTCTCTACACATAATTACAGAGCATTTATTAGGAGCAGCTATTTTTACTGCCCTGATACAATATCTGATTTCCCGATATGAACAGATTGGACATGGTTATGCTCTCAAGAAAAAAAAATAATATTTTGAAATCCCAGCCTAAAATGAACTTATTTTCCAGAGGACAGGCAAATAAAAAAAAAAAAAAAAAAAAAAAACTACCCAACCAAGCAAATGCCTCCTTGTTCCCCCAAAACTCCACAAACTAACAACAACCCCAAATAATTATGTTGCCTCAAATAAAACAATGAAGCTGGCCAGCACAGGATTAAGAGAATCCTGAGTTAAAAAGCAGTTGTTTAAGCAAGCTTAAGTTACTTCTGCCCTAACAATAGATGGCAGTATCTTCACATGTGCTGATCTTCACATGATGCTAGTCTGCTGTTCTCTGAACACAGAAAATACCTGCTGATTAAAAAACACTAGTGCAACACTGATTCAACAACCCAAAAAGCACATTTTGAATAATTCACACCTGGAGGGTTTCCACCAGTGGTTTGGTTTTGTTTGTTGGTTTGGGTTTGTTTTGTTTTGTTTTTTTTTTTTTTTTCTTTTGGAGTCTTCACTTCTGCTGGTGAATTTCTGACTCACCTATGCCAGAACTCACGCTTTGGCCAAGTTGTCTTCCAGCCACGCTCCTTCCTAGCCAGGGCCAACTGCTCCAAGTTCCGAGGATTTCTGTTTGTGAAGTCTGGAGCAACGACCTCATTTTCGCTTGTGTCTACTTCAGCCTCAGTTTTGAGACTGACTGTAGTTGATGCAAAACGAAGATCTTTGGGGAAGAGGAGGAAAAAAACCACAGATTTTAAAAAATGTCGTACAGATAACAGAATGAATATAGTACAGAATGACAGTTTATAAAAGTCAGCAGG